>VZTL01032294.1:26124-61703 GCA_013400535.1 Scopus umbretta
GCCGCCGGACGGTCGCGCTCCTGGCGGGGGGGGGGGGGGGGGGGGTACGCACATCTAGCATGCGCCCAGCTTGGTGTTTAAAAGAGGCGAATGCAGGAATACGCTTCTCTGAGAAAAAACGGATTGTGGAATAAGGCAGCTAATCTCCTACTGACATGCCTGCAGCGCAATCACCAGTGAATCAGAGTAAGAGCTGAGAATCTGGGCCGGCACGCTTGGCTCCCGCCAGCCCTTCTCACACCCGTCCTTGTTCCTTTGTTTGAGCAATCTCGGTGCTGGGACAGTTCAGGTGGGCGCTGCTCAGGAGCGGTTTCAGACAGAAGTGGGGCCGACTGCAAAACGGGGCAAGGCAGAGAAGAGGCGTTTATCCCTGTCACTGCCGAGGATGCGTTAGAGAATGCATGGCATGCACCTCACCAGCTGAAAAGCCTCGAGCAGGCTGCAGCACCCCTTCACCTGAGGCAGGTTCTGTTCTGAGCTGCTGTTCTTGCCCAGGATGGACCATCTCAGGTCACTCCCCAAAAAATGTGAAAGCAGTAGATGAATGGCCTTAACCCATCTCCTTAACCCACTGTTATCTCCAGGTCTTGCTAGATAGTTATAACTCTTCTAACCACACTTTTTCATGTGCAGAGGCCAAGTATTAGATGAGGGTTTGATGCAAAGGAGCAATTGCAAAAATGATGAGACAGATCCCCAGGCAGTACGAGAGAGTTGAAAAATGCAGTGGCATCTGGGATGAGGGATACTCCAGCAACTCAGGAAGGGATCAGCTGAGTTTGGAAGTGAACAGCAAAAAGTAGGATTTGGAAGAAAGAGAAAGTCTTTGCAAGAAAGAAGGGAACTGTGCTGCAAGAAGATACTGGGGGGAATGGTTTGCCATTTTCCCCACACAGGAGAGGAGAAATGGACACCTGAGGTTCTTAAAACCACAGCAGGTAAGAAAGGAAGAATTTCTCAGGAAAAGGCTAAGGAAGGGTCAGGGATGATAGGACCGCTTTTGAAATCTTGCTCACTGGCTTTCTTCTGTTGGTAGAGTGCTAAAAAAGAGATGGAGGCAGAATAGAGACCGTTAGGAACAGGACCTCCCGGAGACAGAAAATTTTGGATGCTTTTGCCAGCTGAAGTCTTCCTGTAAGTCAGGTGCTGTATAAAGTCTATGCTATGTTAAGGTTGTACACATCTTCTCATGCAGTGGCACTCTTCACCACAGCATCAGTTCCCTGTTACCCTCATGCTCTCTCAGGTAATGCTTTTAAGGCTAATCTGATGTTTGGACTTGTACAGAGGCCCTCGTTCTCATTGCTTGGAAGAACAAATCACAAGATACATAAGAGAGTACCCCACGGTCAGTGAGAGCAACAGGTTTTGTGAGCGTTTTGCCACGTGCTGCTCTAGCTTCTCTCCAAACCCAAACATAGACAGACAGTCTCTGCGCAAGAGCAACCTGTCCTCCTAGGTGTATGAGCGGGTGCTGGCAACCACAGGTTTTCTCTTCCCAAGCTCCACACTAACGAGCACAAGCCAGCCAGGGCTGGAAGCAGTGTAACCACATCAGTGTGATGCCAGGTCTGAGCTGACAAACCAGGTCAGCATTTATCCCAAGAGGTCTGCCTTGAGTATACCTTACGCCCACACACTCAGTTCAATTAAAAGACAGGCAGATGTCTTTTCAGGTTGGAGGCCTACATCCCTGTGAGGACAGGGAATAAATGCATGTCAGGGAATGGGTGGAGAACAAGAAGGACTGCAATGAAGAGATTAGACTTGCTGCCCAGCTAAAGGCATTCCTTCATCTCTGCAGGATTTTTTTACTTGACTGCTTAATGGTTCTTACTTCACAGGGTTTTCATTACACATTCTTGTCTGTATCTTTGCAGTACTAACTGTGGAATGCTGCATGTTTTAACCCGTAGTTTTGCTATTTTGATGTTGAGCTACATGTCTGGTCTAATTAGGTTTTCATACAGTGATAAACACTCATTTCTTTTACACATTATGCAGAACTTTGCATGTTTTCCTTTATTTTCTGTTATTTCTTTTGTAGCTCTTAAAGGAGGACATGATTCATTTGCAAGAGGAAAAAGAAAGATTTTTATAACGGGGCCCTGCACAAGCAGAAAAAACGCAAAGCGTAATCCTCATAAAATTGGAGGCCAGCCCAGAGCTCGGGACTTCTAGACCTTTTGCTAAGGTCTGGTGAAAAATGTCATGGAGGTCCACTAGCTTTCGCCAGGCTTATGGGGTAATTTTATGCAGGTCACTTCAGCAGGAATCTGGGCACTTGCTCCACTGCAGCTCCAGATCTGCTAAACCAGCCAGGCGCCGTGTTACTGTCTGTATGTATGGCAATGGTGGCAGCTGCTCTTCAACAGAGCCCAATAAATGCAACATCTCCTTCAGCAGCATGGGGAACATCATATATTTGGGGTCTTACCAACATTTGGACAAAATTTATTGACTTATTTAATTTATTCACATGGAGTGTAGTCTGCTGTTTGTATATCCCTGGGCAGATCTGAGCAGTTAAGTTACGCCACTCATGGTGTCCTCTTTCTGCTTGCCATTTATTCAGAGTTAACACTGCAGAAATGTTAGCACTACAGCAGTTGGTTTTTCTGTTGTCTGGTGGAAATCTAAACGCTAGCTGGTATGGCTTTACAAATTCCACTGCATATCCACAATTTTGGCCACCTTCATATGCATGTTGTTACGCCTGCCATGTGGGTTATGTCAGTATTGTAATGGCACAGCCTTTGGACTTGATTTCAGTTTCATGTTTTCTGCTGTCCATTGGTAGTGTCTTCAAAGTAATAAACCTGCAATAATACAAACATGGTATGAACAAGAGGAAAGTCAGTCTTACAGTTTTTAAAGGGGAAAAAAGTGTGCCAGAACTTGACAAAAGCTTGAATCTCAATGCAGAAACTTACTGTTGTCAGGCTTTATTTGATCAATTTGGTTCCTTTTGAGGGCAATCCACAGACACACACACGCGCATGAACAAAACAGTTATGTTAATGGGTTTCTCTAATAAAAAATGGATTCGTTTGAAAAAAATGTAATGTTACTGACTGTTACTATATAACATCTAATACAGCCTAAAGCTATATGCTATGCAAAATGAAAGAGCATGCCAGAAATAGTTTGAAGAAGTATATGCTGTGCATTGCATTGCTTGTTGTTTGGGTTTTCTGAGCTAGACAAAGGATACTATGTCAAAATGCAATGTTCTGTACAAAGATAATTTTACAACACCTTACATAAAAATGATAGATTTTACAAATCTATCTGCTGGTCAAATCCTGCACTTGTTTACACTCTCTATTCAAGTAAGCAATTTCACATGATATACATTAATGCAAAATTTAGTGCTGCGTGTATTGTACACCTGAAAAGAAAGGAAAATGAATATGAGAAGAGGGGCACAGAGCTCTTTCAATTTAGACTTTTAGATTGTGTGGCACATGCATTTCTTTCTAAAACCACCATGAGAAAGCAGGGAGACTACTATTGAAGCGACCCTGGTCTCCAGACCTGTTTCAGCTTGCAATCCTTCTCTGCCCATTAGCTGCCTCTCACCCTTATTCCAAGCAGCCCAAAGATTAACTAGCACCTGGAAAGCTTCTACTCTTGTCAGGTGCATTTTTTGTAACAAGCTTTGTAATATGTGTGGTGATTCTTAAAGCTCCAGCTTCTGGATTCATGTGCTTCCTTCAGCTTTAATGTAAAAGGCTTGCAGGGAAAAGCTTGGATATGTAGCTTCAGGGGTCCTAATGAGAGCAAAAAGTTAAGGGCACTCCTTGTCACCTCCCCAGTGTGGGATGTTTGGTGGTAAAGCCCAGAAACTCTGGGAGCTCTGCCAGTGCTATAATTCTCTCATATCACTGGGCAGAGCATCAGTGGGTTGCATCCACCAGCTTCTCAGATGCCATCAAGGCATGATGGGTGCTATTGGGGGTGCTCTGCTTGTTGTCTCCTCCATCCAGTTCTCTCTCAGTGCATGTCTGATCCCATGATCCGCACATCCCTTCCCTTTATTTCATTTTTGTCCTCCAGAGTCAGTTCTTTTTTTTTCTTTTTCTTTCTTTTTCCTCTAGCACTTCTCCATCCCGGGGAACCTGGAGATCTTGTAAGGGCCAGCCTGGTCCTAAAAGCAGAATTGTAAAAAGGAGTAGCTGGCTTTTGAAGACAGAAGCTGCATCAATGCCAGCAATCAGTGAAGCTGTGCAACTGTAGTACCTGCTTAGTGATCCTACAGTCTTGTGCTTCATAGCACAGCCAGTCAGTTGGATGGAGCAGTTAGGGAAAGATTTCTTCTTCACAGGCAGTTCTTATGGTGCTGAGTTGTCCCTGAACACTTTCCTTTGGGCTTCCCCCCATGACTGATTTGGGGTTCTATCTATCTCTTGCCATTGCAGCTGGAATTTTCCTTCCAGGTTACATAAAACTGCCCCATGGCACTCTGTGTTGCAGACTGACAGGTGCCAGGGCAATAAAAGGCTTCTGTAGGCCAGCAAAGCCTGAATGCTTCAAACTGGAGGAACTTTATAATGTTGAGTGGAAGAAGGAGAAATGTGGTTTTGAGTCACCCGAAGAATTCAAGCTCCACTTGCTTTTTAACATGGTTCCGCTTCAGAACACATTCATTTTTACATGAATTTCCAGGAAATTAGACTGTGCTTTAAAATTTCAGAGTTAGATAGGCTTTAGCTCTAGAGCCTCCAAGAGGATGCAAAATCTGTATGAACCCTTTCATCCATCACAGAGATGACATGTCAGGTGTCTGGAAGCACAGGATGACACTACACAACAGTTGGGGAGAAGCAATGAAAAATGTCATGTTCTGTGGAAGCTGTAAGAAGGAATTAGGTAGACTGAAAGCATGTACTCAGTGGGGACTTGGCTGGGGCACATGAACCCTCTGTGAAAAATGCTGCAGTATCTTCCATCAACAGGAGCAGCTAGAGCCCTAGAAATGTGTCTCCTTCAGACAACAAGGAGACTAGCATTCCCTTCTGATACCCTGAAGGGAGAACACTGCTCACCCAGTACTTCTCACAGTCCATGACCATTTGGTATTGGTCTCAAATCTAGCCTTTCCAAAGCCCAAAACTTCTCATGTGGTCCTTGGGGAGGCATGGGTTTACACTGGCTAGTACAGGGTCTGCTTGTGGTCTGAAGCATTGTGTGTCTTCTGTTGTTTATTCACAGATGAACTCCTTTGATTTTTCATCTTTATTGATGTGGATAGTCAAGTAGTGGAAATCATGTCATAGGAGCCCTTATACCTACTCACTGGAGGAAAGAAGCAGAGAACAGCGCATCTCTTTTAACGACAAATGAGACAGAACATGGAGGCATTCAGGGGAACTGAGTGTGGAACCAGCATTTCACTGAGACACCTGACAGGAATCCAGGAATAAAAAAATAATCACCTGCTTTAGTTTTAAATGCCACAGTCAAATTTTTAGATTAGAAAATATGAGATTTATCATAATCCATGGGTAGGCTGATGACTTCAACTGTATGAGATTCTTCTCTGACCTGAAACAGATGATCAGGGAAGAGTCAGTGCAATTCGTGTTATAGAAGCAGGCTAGAAATTCAAGGGAAGGAGCAGTTCCTGGGGAGGTGCACAAGTGCAAGAGAAGAAGACAAAGATTTGCTTCATGCGGCATTGTTGTGGGTGGCTTTTTAGTAAAACAGATTGAAAAAAAAAAAATCAGTCGAGTGGTCTTCTCTTGGTAAAAGTGTTTTTGACAAAATGTAATTATTTTGTGGAAATGTGTCAAAATTTAAAATGGGAAAATGAGAAACAATTATCTTTTGACTTTCTCATTTCACTGTGATAATGTAAAATTGTTTCATTTGTGCAAGTGAAAATGTTTCATTCTTATTTCCTCATTTAGATCTGGACTTTTCTATTGCAACATTTGCTATTGTATTTACATATTTCTACCTACATATTCCATATTTGTATTGCCTCAGTATTGCAGAAGTACAGAATTTCTCATTCTGCAGAAACATTTCTATCTTATTTTTTTGTTCCGATTTGAAAAGGCTTTATGAAAGGCAGGTCCTGCTTGACTAACCCGATCTCCTTCTATGACAAGGTGACCCTCTCAGTGGATAAGGGAAAAGCTGTGGATGTTGTTTACCTGGACTTTAGTATAAAGCCTTTGACACTGTTTCCCACAGCATTCTGCCGGAGAAACTGGCTGCTCATGGCTTGGACGGGTACACGCTTCACTGGGTAAAAAACTGGCTGGATAGCCAGGCCCAGAGAGTTGTGGTGAATGGAGTTCAACATAGTTGGCGGCCGTTCACCAGTGGTGTTCCCCAGATCTCAGTATTAGGGACAGTTCTGTTTAATACCAATATCATCCATACCAATGATCTGGATGAGGAGATAGAGTGCACCCTCAGTAAGTTTGCAGACAACACCAAGTTGGGCGGGAATGTTACCTGCTTGAGGGAACGAAGGTTCTGCAGAGGGATCTGGACAGGCTGGATCGATGGGCTGAGGCCAATTGTATGAGGTTCAACAATGCTAGTCTTGGGGAAGAATGGCTGGAAAGCTTCCTGGCAGAAAAGGATCTGGGGGTGTTGATCGAGAGCCAGCTGAATATGAGCCAGCAGTGTGCCTAGGTGGGCAAGAAAGCCAACAGTATCCTGGCTTGTATCAGGAATGGTGTGGCCAGCAGGAGCAGGGAAGTGATCGTGCCCCTGTACTCGGCACTGGTGAGGCCGCATCTTGAATACTGTGTTCAGTTTTGGGCCCCTCACTACAAGAAGGACATTGAGGTGCTGGAGCGTGTCCAGAGAAGAACAACAAAGCTGGTGAAGGGTCTAGAGCACAGGTCTTATGAGGAGCAGCTGGGGGAACTGGGGTTGTTTAGTTTGGAGAAGAGGAGGCTGAGGGGAGACCTTATCACTCTCTGCAACTACCTGGAAGCAGGTTGTAGCGAGGTGGGTGTCGGTCTCTTCTGCTAAGTAACAAGCGATAGGCCAAGAGGAAATGGCCTCAAGTTGCACCAGGGGAGGTTTAGATTGGATATTAGGAAAAAATTCTTCACCAAAAGGCTTGTCAAGCATTGGAACAGGCTGCCCAGGGAAGTGGTTGGTTTAAAAACCCTGGAGGTTTTTAAAAGATGTGTAAACGTGGTGCTTAGGGACATGGTTTAGTGATGGACTTGGCAGTGCTAGGTTAATGGCTGGACTTGATCTCAAAGGTCTTTTCCAACCTAAACGGTTCTATGATTCTATGAAAGGTTTGTTTGTTTTTAAAATGGTGATCTTCCCCTCCAGAACAGACACGCAGATTTTTGTGGCACCTCTGCTTCTAAATGAGAAGAATTCATTTTGCCCTCAATTTTGTGTGCAGAGCAAAACCTTCTGAGGCCAAGGAGGCCGTTGTGTTTTAGATCAGTTCCTGTTCTGAGCTCAGGTTTTGGTTCTACGGACTTACAGTGACTGAGTAGTAGTAACCAATCCCTGAATAATGTATGTCTTCCTAATGCTTTCTAGAGTGATTCGGACTACTTTCACCTACTTTCCATACTTTCTTTAAAAGTCCTTCCTCTCATGCCCCGGTGCTGCCACTCTCAGTTCCACCATGCAGTCAAATCACAGTCCCTGTGGAAATGCACACCACAGAAAGAGCAGCTGTCCAGAAAGTCTCCAGTTACCTTTTTTACCTTTTCAGCACTGTTTCCTTCTTCTGAGGTAGGCCAGTGTGCCATGCACGTACCTACTTTCTAAGCTTCCAATGCTTTTCTTTGGGTTCTCTGCACCACTGACTTGTATTTTGGGTTGGCATTTAAAACATAATTCTTAACAGCAACATTGGGAGGAATTAAACAGCAATCAGAAATCAACAGTTTTTAGGAAATAACTGGTTGTGAATAGCAGTTCTTGTGCCTCTCTTCAAAATCCTTCAGCGTCAGTCCGCAACTGGGGAAAGAACAGAAGAGATTCCAGAGACAGAGATGTTTTTCCCAAGTGGGTATGTGAGTGCAGAGGAGGTGAATGCTAATTGTCCCACCTCTGCTCCTTGTGTCCAAGCCAACCTGGCAAAGAAAACAAGTGGGATTTAGTGCAGATGTAAACCAGAAAGGCAAGAGGAGCAGCGCCATTCCTAGCTACCGCCTTATGTTTTCCCTCCCCAACTGGGGACCTTGGGAGGTTGTTGCTGTATTGGTGGAGGATGACTGAAACATGCATTCATAGCAGCAAAAGTCAGTTTTAAAAAATTTCCCAGATGAGTGTCAGTGTGCCGCTAATCAAATTGAGGGTTGATTGCAAAACTAAAAATGAAGTAAATGCTTTGCATAATTTGGTAGACTGCTGCTGCGTGTGTGTGTGTGTGTATGTGTTTATACACTCTTCCTTAAGCATTGTGAATTGAATTAGCTGTGGAAAGAAAGGCACTCTGTGTTCTATTCTTGTTGCGGTTCCAGAGCTGTTTTGTATGTTCCAGACTGGAGTAAGGGTTGGATTAGGAGATACGGGAGAGACCTGGCCCACAAACTGCTATATTTGTGAGCAAGACTTAAAGGCAGTTCAATGTATTTTGCATGACTTGAGAAATTTTAGACTGCATTCCATATTTACTGTGTAGAGAGGGAAAGAGCTGTTTTATCTCAGTTTCTAGGAATGCTTAAGTTAAATGTCTATGCCTACTTGGGTAACCACAGCTATTGAAATAAAGCACACGAAATCCCAGATCCAGTTGCAACACCCCAAAAATGCAGCCTTACTGCTTCTGAGAAGGCCCCACAAATTGCCGGTTCCCATCAAGCATCAGTCAGTGCCCCTGAAGCCAGGCTCATTTACATCAGCCCGGAGTCTGGTCCATGAAGTAAATACATGTTCTTTCTCTTACTAAGACCTCACAAATTCCCCAGCCCTACCTAAGCCGACAGCAGCTTTCTGTCTCATTTACGTAGGTTTGAGTTGGAAGAGTTAAGATTAAGCAGAGGGACTGGCACAGTAAGAGAGTCTTTCAGTTGGCTGCAAGTAGACTGAACTAACCCCCTTTCTCCCTACAAAGACTTTACAACATAAACAGCTTCCTGGCAGTGCAGATGGACGGGTCTATGCAAGCCAGCCCTATTTTGTTCTGTGAGATGAAACAGAATGACCACAGCTTATTTGACTAGCTCTAGATTTATTGCTTCGACTTGTTTTCTCAGTAAAGCCGAATCCAACCTGTGCCAGTTACCTGGAGCATTGGACTGGACCCATTGCTTTTCTTTTCTTTGTTTGAGGAAGGAGGGAACTTTTAAAAGGTTCCTTAAGGCCTCCTCATTTTACCTCCCATACTAATCCTGTCTTTTGGGATATCACCATCCGTCCTTGGGTGCTGTCAGGCTGCTCTGCAGAGCTCATTGGTGTGCCAGGTCCTTACCCCCACATTTGTGTTGTCTCACATAGCAGCATGTAGGGATGTTTTGGCAACACAGAAGGAAGGTTTTCCTAGCTATCATGGTGAAAGGAGAAGGCACTGGAAAACACTAGTTTAAACCTCAGTGCAGTGCTCCCCCAGTGACTGTTAACTTAACCTTCAAGTGCCTCCATTTTCCTACTGGTAGGAAAGGATGAATAGGGAAAAAAGGGGGGAAATGGAATTAACCTACTAGTTAATATCTGTAAAACCCCTAAATGATCAGTGCAAATCCTCGTGTGAGACAGTCAGACAGTGTACTGAAGGGTCCACTAATCCGTAGTCCCTTGCAAGTGTAGGTACAGGAATAGCACTCTCCTCCTGCAGGCAGGGCTGCCTGCAGTTGGTTGAGGGGCTGCGAGAGGCGAGGCAGAAGCAGCAAGGTGCCTTCAGAAACAGCCAGGAATTGCAAGGAGCAGGGAGAGGTCTCAAAATCCCGCCCAGCCCACAAGTTCCCTGCTGAGCTGGTCCGGCAAGAGGAAAGAAAACATGGTATTGTCCCTCAAAAGCTGCTGTCTTGCTTTCTGTGCCTGCTCTCTTCTAGGTGCTGGGGGTGTCTGGAACAGCACAGCCAGAGAAGCAGAACAGGACTTCTTCCCCAGTGCCATCAGCCTGGAGGGACTCACACTGGCAAGGCCAGAGCCTCCAATGAGTGTGGGACAGGGCATGGTCACGGTGAAAGTGGGCCGAGGAGCAGCAAGAAGGCAGAAAGGATGCTGTCAGCAGGTGTTTTGGATGATCAGAGATGTATCGCAATGGAGGCTGTGAGGCAAGCATTTGCAGCATGGCCTTAGGCTGGCAGTATCAAGCTATGAAGGCAGAAGAGGCTGAGGAGAGTGCTGGTGCCTTTCTGCAGAGGTGGTCCATGGCAGGAGCACTGTGCTGTTGGATGAGGGAGAAAGGGGAGGCCTCAGGGCTGCCTAAGAATGTTGAAGAGGGCACGCTGAGCTGGTGCTTTCCATCTCACTATCGTTCCCTCCCTGCTCAACCACCTCCGTTGTTCCCTGACCCAGTCCTCCGCTCCAGGGAGTACTTTGTGTTGTTTCTTTTCTGCCCCTCTCAGCCTCTCATCAAGGTGTAAATAACCCTTCCCACTCCATGTGGATCTGCAGGGCTCTGCTATTCTCCTGCAGGGCTAAAAATTGTCTGCAGCAAAGCAGCTGCTCCGTAGAATTTATCTGACTAAAAGATTAGACTCCCTGAAATGCATCAAAGGGCTAGATCCTCATGGCTGGTATAAATCCTCATTTACAACATAGATCACAGCTATAACCAACATGTAAATCACAATGCTCCCTTCTGACTTGAAAATCTATGAATCTATGAAAATTGGCGTAATTGCATTGATTTCAGGAGGGCTGCTGTGATTTACGCCAGCTGGGGACGCGGCCCAGCGTACGCCCATCCTGTTAGAACAAATTAGAATTCTCTCTGTGGCACAGCAGATCAGCATCCAGGCAGGCTGGGTCAGCGGCAGCGTGCTGCGCCTGCCGTCAGCTCCTCCGGTGCTCCCGGGGCCCAGGCAAGAGCGGGGCTCTCAGCTCCCGCCTTGAACGCTAAGCCCATACCGTTGCCTTTGCCTCCCTGTTAGGCTGTGTTTGAGAAATGCTATTGCCCAGCAAAGTAGTACAGTGTAGAAATGTAGGAGCGGCAGTGCTTTGACCAAGAAAAGCCTGTGGGTGTTTTCACAAGCTAACTTGTTTAATGTCTTTTTTAAGACCACTGTTTTTAAGACCACTGAACTTGTCCTGTGAGACGTGGTTCAAGAAATGCTTCTGGAGAATGCATCCTGCACTTTTGCCCATAGACATCTCTGAAGCCCTCGGTGCCCGTTCCTTGGCATAGCCAAGGACGCATGCACAGCAAGCATCAAATCAGATTAACAGCCATCGAGTCTTTACTGTGTGCGATGTTTTCTGGCTGCTGCATAAGTGGAGGCTGCTGCAAAATTAAAAGAGGGTGAACAATTAGCAAAGGGAAAATATGGAGAAGAATCCAAACAAGGCATTTTCTTCTACATGCAACCCATAAGAAAGTTCAAGATTGGTTAGTATTGACTGAGTTTACATGGGATTGTTTTCAGGTAGAATAGCAATTCACCTTAAAGTCTCTGGAATAAGAATCAAAGTCGTTAGTCTCACATAGCATTTACTAAAGCCTTTGTTGATAGCGAAAGCTCTATTTAAGGCTACACTCGCACTTGTCTTACAATGGCTTGTTTTCTGATGCTTACAATTTCCTGATAAAAATATTCCTCTGTATTAAATTTTCAATACCTGGCCTTTGCTCAGCAGAAAAATTTTGTTGTTTTGGGGAGAAACATATTGAATAAGTTTCTAAGAAAAAGTAGAAAACAAACTTTTGTATTATCAGATTACATTTGGTTTCTTTTGCATATGATTTAATCCTGATGAAATCTGCAAGCTGAAAATATGTAGTTTGCCTAATTCTCACCCAGGACTGGAGTCACGGCCAATTGATTTTGGACATGTTCAATGAACAATTCCCACTGTGCATAGAGTCATGAGTGCAAGTCACAACAAATAAATATTGACAGGACTGTGAAAACACAGAATGTGGCCAGATTCTTCTTTCGACTACACAGTTGTATCTCTCTGAGGATATTGATGTTGCTTTTGCATATTTTCATAATCCAGGCTTTGGAGGACTTTCAGGTTTGCATTTTGTTTTAAATTTCCTGGTTACAGTGCTATGACGGATGTTTAATTTTTCTAGAGATCTGTGTAAATAATAGATGTCATCGTGGTGGACAACCTGAAACTTGCAGCTTCTAGTGAATAAGTAATAGAACCATAGTGTTTCACCAGGCTCTGTTGCAACAGCCACTTCCAGTCTAAAGGAGAGTCCTTTAGAGATTGTATCAGGGCTGTAAGTCTGCCACTAGTTTCTGTCATTAGCAAGCAAAAGAGAGGGAGGCACTGAATGCAGGGTGTGTACGTCCTAACTTCCAAACACCGCACTTTAGTGAGGAGGGGATGTTTGGTCATCCAACCTCCTTGGTCCCCTGGGCTGTACCGTATCTATCAGGGAGTTCCTCCCTGTGCTGTGGACTGCCTAGCATCTCAGCCACCGCAGCAAAAGACAGGCCTATGCTCTAAAATGTCCTATAACAAATCAACCTGATTTGTTAATAAAGTCTCATCCTTTATTGTGTTGAAAGCAAAGTCAGCCTGGACACATGTAGTATGAAAACTGCCACTGATTGCAGATTTTATTGGCATTTGCCACAGCTGGCTCCAACACAAGTTTCTGTGAGCTAGGTGTGGCCCCAAAAACCTCCATCCCACTCATGCCAGACCTGTCCTGGCTTGCTTGCGTGAGGAAAAGAGCTCGTACTTGATGCACAAAACCCATTTATTTATGGGAGGAATATCTTGACCTAGCTACAAATAGGAAGAGGATGCCTTCTCAGGCAACACTCTTTTCTGTCCTCCTTTAATCTTGTGCCGCTGTGCTTCCTCCCACCTCATTGCCAGGGAAACCCTTTTCCTCTGGCAAATGCTGCTCTGATGATGAAACTGTTTGTGTGGAACATCCCTGCCCTGTCAGAAAATCTGGGTTTGGTGGCTTTTTCTGGCTGGTTTGCCTGGGAGGGCGGTGACTCAAATCTTCTCCACGTGTGTGAGTGAAAGGAGTGCCTGGCACCTGCAGCCAGCTACCTGATGAGTGGCCATGCTGCTCGACTTTACCTTCTCCCCTCCCAGGGAGCTGGGGACCTATATAACATGCAAGCGGGGCAGGTCCCCGGCTGCCTCATGAGTTTCCCCGCTGGCTGGCAGAAGGGTGGGCTGGTGCCTGCCACTGAAGCACGTTGTTCCGTTCCTGCGTAGTGGATGTATTTATTACAGTGTGAAATGAAGGAAAATATCGAAGCTGACTGAGACTGTGTTGTGAAGAAATCCTCTGATCTTGCTAGCTCTGCTCAGTGTTTAGCCTTTTATCAGGACATGAGCTCATTGCTGTTTCAGGCTAAAGACAGAGCTTTGTATGGATGCTTTGCTTTCACTCTTGAAATTCTCAGTTTGACTTGCAGCTTGTGTCAGAAAGGGCCTGATCACAAAAAATGTTAATGCTTTTACCAGGAAAGTTAGCAAGCACTTACGCATCACTCTTCCAAGCGATGCAGGTGTGTAAGTAGAGAAGAGTCACACATGTCTCTTTGAGTCAGGTTCTCAGAGCATCTATCTAGATACTAATTATCTTCTGCAGAAGATCCCAAATTTCTTTTATGTCACCGAGAGCTCTAGTTGCCTGGCAATACTCAGTAACATCCAGGTGCCTCAGAGGACTGGATGTAAACTGCAACGTCGGCGCATTGTAAATGGAGGCAGGCGTATTTCAAGATCTTTACAGAGGAAAAGGTGCACAGAAAAGTTTAAACAGACAGCTGAAGAGAGTTCTTTTTATTCACACGATATTTTATTCCTTGTGATAACCAACTTCTGCTTTTATTAAATAAAACTCCAACAAAACCTCCCCCAGCCTTTGTCTGATGTTTTATTTTTCTGTTGCTGATCTGTATGTCATACTTGTGATCCTGTTGCTGCCAAAATTTAGCCAAGGGGATGTCTGATTATCCAGAGCCTTGTCAGAATATGGAGGGCAGGACTGAGGGCCCGAAGTATCAGCCTGCCTTGGTGCTGGCTGGGCCATCTCAAGGGGTGTCATAAGGCTCCTGACATGTGAGCATGGTCTCACATGCTCTGTGACAGTGAGCGCGGGTTGTGTGAGCTGATGGGCAGCTTACCAGCAGGGCCAAATGGCCAGTCCTTCAAGCTGTGACCGTGTATCTTTCCCCAAGGTAAGTTTGTTAATAACTCATTTAAAGAAACTCAGAAAACTTGTTGATAGATTTAGCCTCAGCTTCCAGAGCTGGCACACTGTGGCAACTCCAGCGTAATGTCTGGTCTACTGCAGAAGAGACGCTCACCCTGCTCTGTGCCTTTTCCTTCAATATAGCCCCCACCTAAGCAGCACGACTGCCTTCACCTGGCATCCTAGGTCCTGTTTCAAGGCTGTACCGCACAGCAAGATCGGGTACTCGGAAGACCCCTGTTCTGTTACGGAAAGACTCAGACTCCACCAGTCACAGGACTACTCAGAGCATTTAAGCTACAATTTATGGCTTAAATCCAGGTTCAGCAGCGGGTGGTTGCACGCATTAGCACCTGCCGTCAGTGTAGTAGCCCTCTATTGCAGAAGCAAGAGACAACTTCAAAAACCACTGGCAGAGTGTTGGCTTTGTTTTGTTTCCTGTTCTGTTTGGTATTTCATCTAACTGTCAGGAGAGTATTTTCTTTTTTTTTTCATAACAGACTTTGTCCTCACAATGCCTCTGAACATAGGACAGCAGCTGAATGCTGTGTTTGCCATGTGGCTGGGAAATGCATGTTTCGGTCAGCTCGCAGTTTTCTTCCTTTAGCAGCGATAGAAATGAGTTGCAATCAAGCACTGCTGTGGAAGTTACCCCTGCTTAACTCTAAGGTGAAGCCTGTTTGTTTGTATTGTAAACTCTAATTCAGCAATGACCAGCTCAAATTGTGCTTTTAAATGTAAAGCTACGTAAAATGGTTGTGTCATGGACAGTTCACCTACCATTTGAGTGTTTTTCTTGCTCAGATTGCAGAAGATCTGTGATAAAATGATCTCAAACTGTTTCCTGGGGGAACTCAGTCTCTTAACCGGATTTTTCCTTTTTCTCTTAACAGACTTGAAGTGGTGTCTGCAGTAGGAAGAAGAGCTGCCGTATCCCAGTCCATTCCAAGTGGAAAGAGGATCCTGATGCTACCTCTAGCTATCCACTAAAAGGCTCACCATCGTGTGTATTATTCCATGACGGGGTGAAGAACACTTTGGCACCCGTTCACACTTCACATCATCACAAAGGTGATGCTGGGGAAGGACAAACCATAGTATTCTGAATCAAGAAAAGCATAACATGAAGAAAGATGTGCTCTCACTCTGTTATCTCTTTGAACACCACAGTCAGCGCTTGTTTCACTGCATTTCCTTTCTTTTCCTTAATATCAGAGACTGACCCTCAAGAAGACATTGTGCTCCACGCCTCTGGGTGGTGTTTGGTACAGGTTGAAGAAAATTGAATTTTGATGGCAGTACAATGCAACATCCTCTCATTGCACAGCTGTATGGATGCCAGGTTTCAGCCATTCCCTTTGGTGTGGGCATATGTCATTCTTGCCATTTCCTCTTGTAGTAACCTAAAGCATGAATGCTGTTGGTCAACAAGCAGGTAATTTAAATATTAAGAGAAATGTAGGAGAGGCATGCCAGGAGGATGGGAACTTCAGGAGGAAGTATCTGCCATGGATTAAGATCATAAGGTTATTGCACTTTCCTAGTTTTAATTAATTACTTTCCTTGTTTGTTTTTTACCTGTGTTGTGGTTTAACCCCAGTTGGCAATTAAGCACCACCCAGCCACCCAGTCACCCTCCCACCCCAGTGGGATGGGGGAGAGAATCAGGAAAAAAAAAAAGTAAAACTTCTGTCTTTTGCAAATCTTCTCAGTGCTTCCCCTTTCCCCTTCCTGACAAGTTAGCTGTCCTGTCTACACAGAGTAAACACTGATTGCAGAATTCTCTTGTGCACAGGCCTACTGAAGTCTCACTGTCAGATGTACACCTGTCTCAGCCAGCTTCTTGATCCTTCCTGCTCTTAAGCACCACTTGGTCTAAAGTGGCCACTGCACTCTTTTTTCTTTTGCTTCTTCTGGCACACTTTCTAGAAATGAGAACGCAGAGCTCTGATGATCGCAGGAGTCATGCTCACCTCCTTTTCCCGTACCAGAATTTTGCAGTGGCATCAACTCCTGCTTTCTCAGCATCTCCCTTTGCAGTTCTTATCTTAAATATTAGCAGCCAAATTATTCCTTATTTTAGTAGCATAAAAAATACAGTAGGGAGTTATCTGTCCTGTTTCCTGCTACACTTTCTTTAGCATTCTCGAGTGCTCTTTGGGTTAAGATCAGTTTATAGAAGCTGAAGATATGGCCTTATACACAAAAAAAATAAAAAGGTAAAATTATTTCCCCAAATACCTCCTTGTGATAGCTCTCCATTTTTCCAGAATAACTGTAAGAGCTTTCCTTTTTTACACAGAAAGATCCAGTGCCACGATAGCAACATCAGAACTTTCATGGATGTAAATTCTCAGAAGGAAGAAGAGAATGTAATTTTACTGAAGCTGATTCTATACTGCCCCATGCATTGTACAATCATTTCTACTTTTACTATGTTGGGCGTGAGACACCTTTGGCTTAGAAGAGTAGAGATTTAAAGCCACTTAGTGCTGGTCTGAATGACTATGTAAATTGCAAGAGGCAGAGAATCAGATTCTGTGCCTATAAATTTTACCAAGCCAGCTGCTTGTCAAATTTCATTTTTGCTTTATTTAATCATTAGATATTACTGGGAGAAAATTGTACATTCTGCTGTTAGTTCTTCTGGTGTAAATCTGGAATAAGAGCCTAATTCTTATCTCCGTTGGTCTGGTATCAGTGGAAATCAACTGCAGTGAAATTTACTTTAGATTTAAGCTACCATATTCATAGCATAATGTGGTATTTGTGGTTCTTCAAACACATGCAAGGAAATGCCTAGAGTTGTAAAGATGATCCAGGCCATCTGATTTCCTATCATAGCATTTACTTCTGTATGCTGTATTGTATTCTACTAGACACCTTTGAGCATCAGGCATTCAACTGGCTGGCCATTGAGCTAGCTATAGTTAAAAAAATAGTTACTGGCACATACTGAGTCAGCCATCAGGTTTACAGGGAGAGGCAAAACTGCTAATTGTTGCAATAGTACCTGAAGCGAAGGTGTGGCTAAGTTAGCAAGTATCTACCATTCAAACAGTGATAAGCTTCCACCTTAATGTCTTGGAAAAACTCTTTATGTGTAATACAATCCCTTCTGCACACTTTTCCTGTAAATTTAGCCTGGGAACAGAGTGGGTAGATGGGGTGATATGCCCTGGTCAATTTATCTTCCATGTGGCTGAGACCATTGCAAAACAGTAGAAGAGGTGCTTGAGATCAAACACGAAAGCCTAAGTCAGCAGTTGCAAGCACTGGGGGCAGGAGCAGCTGTGGGAAATGCAGCAGCTGGGCTGGTTGTGTATAAATTGAACTGAAGCCCTGGTTTCTTCACAAGAAAGTATTTTGTGTAACAGGGAGATGTGTAAGTTATCATCAGTCTTGCAGTGCCAGCACCTTTTAGCTCAAGAGATGTAATGCTACCATGGATGAGGGGCAGAAGATCTGCCCAACAGGGAATTTATCCAAACTGGTGCCATTTGGCTGCTTCTTGGCAGTTCCCAAGTACAAAGTGTTCTGAGAAGGACATCTAGCTAAAGGGTGTTAGCTCTCCAATTACCCTTGCCTAGTATAATGACTCCCAGAGGCCCATTCTTTGCTGCTATAAATTAGAATAACCCTTAAGGTTGACTAATTTGTCCATGCCCTTTACTAGGCATGAGGGTGATATGCAGGAGATGTAGAGCTGCCTTCTCCTCTCATAGCCTCAGGGCTCTTTTATCCACCTCAGCCCAGCCAGCAGTGGGGATCAGTTACAATCCTGACTTCCTCACTAACAGTGAGAAAAAGCCACCTAGGCAGGATGTCAGATGGGCCGAACTAAATCCCTGCAGAAATGTACCACCGTTCTCTTCTGCGGGAAGCCTGCTCAGCAAGGCACTACCCTTGGCATGCTGCTGCCTCCCTTTCCCTCCCGCTTCCACACATGCTCCCTTACAGGAGTGCTCACTCAGGGTGAAGGCTGGAGGGCTGTCTTGAACTGGGCAGTGAAACATCCTTGGCCTGCCGACAGGTGCTGCTAGCCGGGTCCATGTGAGCAGAGAGCAGTGATGAGGCAAGCACTTGTTTGTGTAGGGCTGCGCTCCGGCATGGCTTGTGCGGATGCACCCGGACACCACTGATTACATTGCATTCACAGCCAACACGTGCCGGGCGGCCCCGAGAAGGCACAGCAAGTGTTTCCAGTCCTCCGGCTACAGCAGCGCCGGGGTTGCAGAAGCACTTGCATAAGCAGCAAGCATGGGTTGTCTGTGGCTCAGAAAAAAAAAAAAAGATTTTGGACCTTCTTCATCTTCCTGAAAGTTGCATTTTCAGCATGGAGAAAATGCTAGGAGCCCAAGGAACCAACGATGTGCTGATCTGCATGTATAATTTAAAGGAAAGGGAAAAGACCTTGTGTGGAGAAACCTTCACCTGAAAGGAACTGTTTTCTTCTGCTTTAATCTCAGTTGTTTGATTGACCTTTTTCTGATGACAAACCTGGTGCACTGCTGCTGTACCTTTGAGGCCAGGCAGGAGAGGTCATTTCTGTCTTGGAAATGGTAATTTGATAAAGTGCTAGAGGTGAACATGCGAGCTGGCACAGCCATTTTGACAGTGCAGGGCTGGGAATGGGGGTGTCTACATCATATTTCATGTAGGCACCTCACTCTCCAACCTTTGTTAAGCTACGTTTAGATATACCTGAAGACCCTTGGGGTTCCCTGTCCCATCCTTTGTACCCTCCCAGAAGCTTGGGGAACTGATCCCCCTGAAGAGTAACCTTGGGAGAGTGGGGGGAGGCTGCACTGTTTTCAGCCACATCACTTCCCTGATCCGCTTCCTATATAGCGGAACAAACATTCGTCCCAGCACAGCAGGTGGGTGGTGTGAGGAGGGAACCAGTGGGGAAGGGAGAAGAGATTAAAGCTATTAAACCTGCACTGCCACCAAATAAATGTGCCTTGAATTGCAGCTGCTGGAAGCTAATCGGTCAGTGTTTCCCATCCAGAAAGGTGCCTTTTCAAAGGGTGACAGGGAACAGGAGTCCAACTTAGGAACCTTTGCGAAGCAAATTATTTCAGTTAAATCTAAAAGAAGCCAGATATTCTTTTGTTTAAGTTTATCCAGCCAAACCACTGTCAGTCGCCTCGTTTCCCTTTGAATTCTCTCCTCTGAGTTCCCTGCAGTGCCTTGAGTTTACTCTGGAGAGAACAGGAGAAGAATTGAGCTACGGCGGCTCATTTCCCTGGGGTTTTCTGAAGAAAACAAATCCGTGACATGGGGATCCCTGTCTGTTACCTGCTGGCTTAGGCAGAAGATAAGTGAAAGCATCTAACTGCACCCAAATGCTTGCAGAGTGGCTGTCAGTCACAGACTGAAAGGGCTGGCGTGACAGAGGGCAGGAAAACCGTGTGAAGGACGAGGAGACTGACTCCCCTTGCACTGACGCAAGTGTTTATCAAGAGACTTCTTTGACGTTATTGTTATTACCATAGTATGAACCAAGTAAACAGTGAGAGGAATCAGGCCAAAGTTCGAAAAAGCCTGTTTTTTCGTGCATTCACCTGATATGACTGCTCCCACCCCTTGCGCAGCATATAATAAACTTTGCTAAGTTATTTGTTATGGTCATCACTGCAGAATACCAATTCTAACAGTACTGTGCCCTGGTCAGAGCCCAGCTTCCTCCTCTCCCCTCCCACCCTTCCCACACACTTTTTTTAGGACCTGCAGGTGCTGCAGATAGTCAGCTATTAGGGGGAATTAACTGACCAAACACAAGGCTCAATTTTTTGCTCTGAGCTCTGAAGACAAACCTTTTTTTCCTTTCTCTCAGACTGTTTCCTTCTGCTTCTGCGTCAAAGCAATAAGGAAGTCCTAGCCCTCACGCTGATTTCACCAGAACTGGAGAGTATTCAGCTGCATTCAGATCTTGTCCACAACCTCAACAAGGTTTGGTCAGGTTTCACAGTAGGAAAACAGTCTGCTTCTGTCTCTGGATGTGTGGAATTGCAGGAGGGAATGTGATGAATGAGAATGTTTTTCCGTCTCAGCATATCTTCTGAAATCCCACTGGACAACTGGTGACTGGCAAAACTCTCCCATAATGCTGAGTGTTGTGGCCCATCGCAAATCTTATCTCATGTTGTAGGATTAAAGAGCATGCCCGTATTTCTCCACCAAATGTTTCCAAAAATCCTGTGAAGAAAGCCTCTGCTTTTATCACTCTCACTGGCTGGGAACCAGTGGTAAAGCCAGAACCCCTAACTCCAAGCGGGTTGGGCCAGTTCTCATTACCACTCCTCCCTGGCCTGGGGCTGCCACCACCTTCCCCAGGCATGGCTGACTCCATCCAGCCCTTCCTTGGGCACCTCTGGCCTGGATTCGCTGGTGCTCCTGATTTCTGGAGAATGCTGCAGGCACCAGGGCTGATCTGCAGAAAGAGCCAGCAGAGGTGGGACAGATGTCATGTACCTGGGCTGCATGCCGTGCAAGGTATTACTCTAGGAGATTCTCCTTCACTTTGGGACATGGTTTAGTAGGCATGGTGATGTTGGCTTGATGGTTGGACTAGATGACCTTAGAGGTCTTTTCCAACCTTAATGATTCTATGATTCTTCATTTCTTGAAATTTAAAGGAAAAAGGGAGACTAGTGATCCCCCAAATCCCTACCTGCAGGTAGATTCTCAGCTGGTACAGGTCACCAGGATGTTATTGGACTGAATTCCAGCCAAGAGCCTGGCCCCATGTTCTTTAAATGAAAGCAATATGCAAAAGCAACATAGAAAATAAATGTCCTCTCTTTAGATGTAACAAATGCCCCTTTCAAGGTGATAATGTTGTTTAGTTCTTTTGCTTGGTGTCCTGCCAAGGAGTTCGGTGCTGGACAGTACAAATAAAAACACATCCCCACCCTGAAGGGCTGACAACTCAAGAAACAGACATACTGCAGACTGGTTTCGCCAGGGAATAAATAGGTGAGTGTGGTTTCATGTTTAGCACTCTTACCAGTGATGAAGAGCAGAATCAGAAATGAGTAAGTCTGAGGGAGGTTTTTTCCCCAGTTGATCTTCAGGGAAAATAATGCCATCCAGTGAATTTAGGAGAGTTCAGATGGGGAAGTATCTAGCGAGCAGTGTTTGGCAAGGGAGAGGAAGACAAACTGTTCAGGGCAAAATCTCCCCACAGGAGAAAATTACCTTAGAAATTCCCTCTCTAACAAATCAGCAGTTCTTTTCCAAGTAATCCTATTTAATGCACATGTACTACAAACTGACTAATTCATTACTTGTGTAACAAAACTCACATAGTTAAACCACATTTTCTAATTTAACCAGAGTATCTGACAGCAAAGGGCCACTGAACAGCTTAAGTACACTTCTTCAAAGGTCAGATACAATTGACCAAACCTTACCTTGCTTTCCTGGCTACACGAAGCCTCTATTTCTAGCCATGCCTTAACTATAAAGAAAATCTTGGCTGCAAAGATAAAGAAAGTAGCAGCACCCTTATTTTGGCTGGGTAGCTATGTACACCTGCACAGACAAACGAGGTACCTAGACCATAGCAGAACTCACACACACTTATGTGTAATTCTAGGTTGTGATTCTCTAAGTTATCGATTATTGCCCTGTAAAGTTTTCAGGCTTGTGTCCAAATTTATAAAGACTTATATAAAAAAAACTTGCCTGCTTCCTGTACAGAAGTCAAATGCTAGGGATTTACACCTGCCCTTCACACAGTCCTGGAGGTGATCTTTAGCTGCATGCTTTTACCAACTTGTCTGCATGGCTATGTACACAATATTTACAACATACATTTTCTCAAAAAACTAATTATATTTGGTTATCTATCCAGAGGTTTTCATGTGTCACAAACTATAATTAAGCATATATGCTTAATCGTGGTAAAGGAAGAGGGAAAAAATTACACAGAAAGCTCTGTATTAAGAGGTTAAACACATCCACAGATACAATCAACTAACAATGTGATTACCATGGGATTGAAGACTCAGTGTTTTGGTATTTCTAAAAGCCTTCAGGACCCAGCTGCACTTATAGCACACTAATACTTTAATGCACCTTTTTATTTTAGAACTTGAAGTGTGAAATTCTCACATACCAGTTTCCCAGACTTGTATTCTTTATATGCCCTCTTATCACACTGGCATTCATAGGACTTTACCGTGAATGCAGGGTCAGGCCCTGCTACAAGTTCCTGTTTCCTCAGTCTGTTAGGGAAACATAAGAAGAAGCAGATATTACATGTGCAAATTTTTACTTTAATCTCTAGGTGAGTATGAATAGTTGGTCATTAGTTAATGATGACATAAGAGCTGGCATTCCTGATAAGCCCACAGTTCCTTCAGGCTTGCTGGAAGGCTGCAATCCTATTAGTCAGATGCTGTAAAATTTGGTTTTTTAATTACCTCGGAGTCAAGATAACTCTTCCCTTTCTGAGCTACTAGGAATTACTCACAGATACAGGTCCAAGGGAAGGATTTGGCCTCCATGTTTTAATTAAGATCACATTTAAATACTGGGTAAAATACAAACCTTTTTCTATGGTGCCCAACAAACATCATTCCTACTGGACCTGTCTCCTACCTCTTTTCCTCATCCTTTGTGATTCAGGGTTCGCGTGACCTCTTGCATATCCCACCCTCAGCCTCACACTTGCCACTGCTGACAATCTGATTACCTGGAGCAGGGGACCTGAGGAGAGTCAGGGGACAGGTCCGTACCATGGTTTGGTTGTGTCAAAGACAAAAACGACTGTGAGAGGGGATCTCAGGACATCATGCTGGCAGACAACCAAAAGGAGCGTGTCAGCTGCTGTGTTTTGTAAACTAGCAGCAATCCTTTTGTCACTGTGGATTGCAAAAGCGGCGGTGCTGCCACTGTTTATATGCCTCTGGCATCCTGACTGAGAATCTTTTAACTACATCATAGGTATGTGCAATAGGGTTTGGTTTTTTGCTAGTTAGCAGGGAGCTTTTTGGCTAGATGAAAGACACGTGGTTGAGCGTGTACCTGCACATCAGAATCATAGCTGGGGCTGCACCAGAACCAAAACGAGATAGCCTTATTTTTTTAGCAGTGATCAGGGTAGTAATGGGGGAAGACGAACGTTGCTCCTCTTGGGTCGTAAGCCTAACCAGTAGTACTACATTGTTTAGTAACTACCAGGTGTTACTCTACTACGTATAATTTGACTTTCTCTACATTGTACTTGTAACTGAATTTTGCAGAGCAACCCTCCTTTGCTATGCTGCAGCTTGTAGCTAATGGGAATTGAAGGCATTGTAAGGGAGCATAAGACTGTAAACCAAAGGTTTGGTTTTGGTTTTGGTTTTTTTTTCCCTGTAGTCCATATCTGGAGCTGTGAGATGAAATGTGCACTGGGCCTTTTCCTACTGGTGTTTGCCACCAGTTGGCTAGTTGTCAACAGGAACTTGATCTGAAGAATATCAAGTAAGTTGTTAGTCTAATCTCTTACAGAAGTCCAGCAAACTTTCATCAAAGGAACAGGAAACTCAAAACTAGAAAGGCCACTATTTTCATAGCTGGAGTATATGGACAGAGATCATAATTTAATTCTTCTATTGTTTGTCATTTTCTTGGTTTCACCAGCAATATAAGCAGTTTTGCACCATCATTCTTTAGGAAGGTAAGTACTATATTCTAAGATGATCAAGACCCCAAATGAAACCATCACTATGAAGGATGTTGGTACAGGTAGAAAAGACGAACACTATTCAATGGAAATAGAAATGTGATCTTGAGAGACACAAGGTGGCATGGCATTGAGGAAAGTAACCTTGTAAAATCCAGACAGTTTCCTTCCCTGCCCTGGCTTCTTCATGACCAGCAGTGAGTCACTGAGAGCATCCATAGCCATTCTTCTTCACCTTGTTGATCCCGTTCCCCTTTGAACGGGGATTCAGAGAAAGCTCAGCTGTTTGCGTAGCAGCTGCAGAGCTACATGGCCTGTGTTGTCCAAGATAGTGAGCAGCAGAGATTTGGTGGCTGCTACATGAACAGACAAACCTTTCCTGCAGTGGAGAATTTGCAACCCTAAGAGCGGCTCTAGCAAGTACAGGTACTGTGCTACTGCTGACCTAGGTAGACCCATCCTGCTCCTAAGCCAGAACCCCCTGCACTAGCTCTCAATTCTTTCATCTGTAAAAGGATGTAGGAGGATTTCTGTGCTCACAGACATGAAGTTTAGATAATTACAAGTGTGAGACACTGAAATATTACACTAGTAGAAGTACCTCAGATGAAGAATTGTTGCTCTGTCAAGGCTAATGTGATTTTCTCCAGGTTGTCCTGTTCAGTTGGATTCTAAAGGGCAGGGATATGGTTTTGTTAAACTCTTTGGGATGGTGCTGGAATTCTGTTTGTTGGCTTTTATTTTCTGTGATAGTCTACAGGACTTTTTCATGAGGGATCAAAGCATCTCTATAGACCTGGCTCACCACATCCTTCTTCTTCCCTTTCCTTCTTCTTTGAACTTGAATATACACTCCACCGGAGTATTCTGATAAGTAGCAGACAAATCTATCTAAGCTGGTACCAGTTCTATATAATATAGATTGCAGAGTTGCATTGAACCACTTTCTGTGGGGAAAAAAAAAAAGCAGCAAATCATCCTGAGGTGGGCGCAATACCCTCAAGAGTAAGATCTTGGGTCCTAAAATGACAAGTTACTGCAGGCAGACTGAACCACTTCGCTCCAAAATCCTTCCCTATCATAATTTATGACAAAAGAAGGATCTTTTCTCAGGTTAGTGTTTGAGCTTCTTCTCATCTTCTGTGCCACTTTTCAGAAACGGCTGCAATACTAAATTAATCTTTTTGGATATGAGTTGATACTGCACATCAAATTTCTCTTTTGCATTCAATGAGAGCCCAGTGGTTCTAGCAAACTTCAAAAGGGATTTCATATTCTGTAAAATACTTCACATTTCTCTGTATCAAAGTCTAATATTTTTTCCAGGGCTGTACAAGCTCACACTACCTAGCTAGTCTGTCTGTCTACATCACTTTCACGTGTTTCTGAATTGCTAATGAAGCTTACATGGGCCTCAAAGCTTGCAAAGGGTTCCCTCTTACTGGGTTTGCACAACCTGAATTAGTTCTCCTCTAGAAATCCCAAAGTACCTTGTCCCTTTTCCCCATAGCTGACAAAGATAATTTCCCTTGGTAGTGAGGGTGGGGTCTTAGAGGCCCAGCAACAACATCAGTGACCAAAGGTTATCGCATTTGTTTTGCAAATTATTTATAGGGAAACAGAGAGGATGCAGAATCTGGGAATGTTTGCAGCTGAAATTCCTACTTTTGCTCTGCTGTAGTTGAGCTTCAAGTCTTCTTGCAAAATATTGAGTGTTCACTTAGGAAGCCTTGAACACTGCTCTTTATAATGTAACATCCCAGAACTTCAATAGCTGATTGGAAAGCTGCTGAAATCCCCAAATGTGCAACTTTACTTACAAACCACTACTATCGTTGTGACAGTGGTGCAGTTGTACTTTTTCTCACCTTTCCTTTCTACTTATTCAGCTTAGCTACAGATCTAGTAAACACATATTCCTACAAAGGAGGGGCAAGAGGTATCTTCCCTTCTAAAGTCATCTCTGCTCCTGAGATGGGACAGAGGTGGTGTCTGTGCTGTTCCTCTATATTGTACATCCATGCTCCATCAGGGCACTTTCAGGCCTTACTGTTTATGTGAGATGTACAGCAGTCTGTTCATAACACCAATCTGGTATGTGTATAACTCAGCCCTTCTGTTCAGGTTGAACTCTTGTGTTCATCCCAGCAAAATGCTGTATCTGTTCCCATGTCTATCCCTGTCATTCATGGTGTCTTCCTGCTCAGCATATGTGACTATTACATTTTCTGTGCAGAACCAGACCTTCTTCCTGCAGTGCTGGTGACTGAAAGGACTGCCAGAAGGATCTGCTAGCAGTGGTTCAGAGCTGAGCAGAAATGAGTGTTTGACTCTCAGAAATTATTATTTTGTGACCGGGCATCATCTTCTAACAGACAGCAGGAGATTTGCTCTTACTCATCTGGAAATGAACAAATCGCGTCAGTGCCCTGGTCTATGGTCTCCTTGCCTAGGGTAACATGTACGTTGGTGACCAGGAGAGACACTACCAAGCAAAGAAAAAAGTCCTAGCTGGGAAATAAACTGTTAGTAGAGATTTCTTCTTAGTGACGAGCAGTTATTTGTTGGCTTTATATCCTAAAATGAAAGGTTAAAGAACACATTTTGTATGATAGTAACTATTTTTTACCAAACAGTTCAAGCTTTTTTTTTTCATTCCTGCAATTTTTTTAACCCGAAGAATAGCCTGTGACTATGAACTCTCCATGTTGATAACACGTTGATGAGAGAAAGAGAGATTTGTCTTTATGATTTAAATTCTTTAATGAGGACAGAAGGAAAGAATGAAAGTATTTTCAAATGGCAATTCTTTATGCAAGTTGTATCAGAAACATTCTTGAAACTCTTTGTCATCTGTGAAAACAGAATGTGAAAGAAACCAAGAAGGTGAAAGGAACCAAGAAGGTATGGAGGGCTGATCCCAGCAAAGGACCTATGTACCTAATATGGCATATAAACGAAATGTAAGTGCCTAAGTGCAAAGCTGTGTACCTGAAGGTGTCCACCTCATCTTGTATGTCATAAAACTTTTACTTTAATATTCCTCAGCTGGCTGAAGCTGTGTATCTGCTCATGCCCAGAAACACCTCAGTCCTGAGAAAGCTGAGCAGAGCGACACCTATCCCATCTTTAACCCAGCAACTATGCACTCAGTGCTTATTTCCCCAGAGATATCTATGCTGCTGATCAGCAGCAGCTGATCCAGCATATCTGGCGTGGAGGATCGAAACAGAATGGAGTGGAAACCTTACTTTTCTTCTAAGTCTTGGCAGGGAAAAGTGCCTTCAATACAATAGCCTACCCTTCACTCACAAGGCTCTGCCAAAGTGGCTCAAATCCACACCTTCACCGGCAGTACCCAAACCGCCAAGTTAAAAGCCAATCGGGGCAGAAGAGGACACCTTGACATAGTTGTTAACTTCTGAGAGCAAGCTTCGTTGTGCCATGTCCTAAATTCTAGCAGTTGAGACAGTGAGTCTCAGGATCCCCATGCACACGGGGTTCTCCTTATGGCAGTTTGTGTGACAACTGCTGCTGTCATTGTCCTTGGTCACCCACCATGTCCCTGCTCTGCGGCAAGTCACGCATCAGTCCAAGGTGGCATGGACAGCTCTAGTGATGTCCTTTCAGCAACCTGGGATCCCTGACCTAGAGCTTGATTCTTTCTTCATACCAACATTGGTTCAGGGTAATGCAGTCAAAACAGTCCAAATCAGAGGGTATTCTAGTCAACCAAATGTCTTAAGGATGCTCCAGTTACCAACCAAACAAGAAAGCAGCATACCATCAGAATTAAAATAATATATATATATAAAAATGACCCTATATGTTTTTCTTTCTTTCTGCAGCCCATTTCTTATGTTTTCCTGAAAGCAGGGTAATTAATAGCATGGGTGGCATGTGTTTGTTGCTACACGGTTATAGAAAAGGTGCCAGAGCCTTGTAATAAATTATTTCTCTGAAACATTAAATATCCAGGCAACTAACTGTCAAGGATTTTCCATGCACAGATGGGAGCTGCAGAAGAGCAGATCTGTGGGGTCTGAATCTCATGCAGCACAAAAGGAGCCCTTTCATGTTACATGAAAACACCCTGCAGTGTTTGAAATTAATTCCTTTGGATCAGGGGGAATCAATTTTGGTCAAATTGCCTTCAATCAAATGACTAATGGTTTTGTTAAAAATCTCATTGTCAGTCTTGAAGAGAGATGTTGATCTGGATAAGCTGTGCTGAGCTTCCCTTCGCTCCCTCACCACTCATGGCTTGAGAAAACTCTTCAGAAAAATATCCCATGCAGCATATTATGATGTTATCATGTGTTAGTACATCTCATTCACAGAGCTATCCGATCTGGTTTTAAATTGCACGTAAATCTTCAACTAAATATAATCCAGATTTCATAGTGTTTTATTATTTTCTTCCTCTATACCTGTTCCCAGAGTGTGTTCATTAAGACCTTGTTATTCCTTCCTCTATCATGAATATGCATTATGTTCTGGTTTTCATTTTGGGATCTGGGATGGGCAAAGCTGGTGGGGTTTCTTTCTTGTGAGATCCAGCTGATCAGGGGAGTTGTGGTTTCTTAATTCTCTAAAATTCTTTATCGGGCCGATTCCACTTCTCTTTATCTGATCAGATTTTGGTGTGGCATTAGATTAAAAAAATGCCATTGTGGAGCATAGCATCCGAGATTTAAAGAAAGAATTACTTCTGTACAATTGTGATGAATGTTATTCACCCTTTGTGTGCAGGTCTTCTATTTGCCTTGGATAATAAGGAAGGGATTATGTGAGAGATAAGTTGATTATTCAGTAATTCCCCAGGAAAAAATTCTGAAGCAAATTCAGGTGATAAACACCATCTGTGTAGGGAAGAACAGTCTGAATGGATATGGTAAATCTCTTATATGTGTGTGTGCAATATGTTCTCCATATCCCAAGTTGAGGTAGTCAGGTCCACCACCTAAATCAGAAATCTTCTGCCCTTAGCCCACACCCAGGCGACAGAGCACTTGGCCATACCATGGACATCCAGTGCTTTATTTCCAGATCTTTCTTTGGGTTAAGCAGAGAAAAAGTAGTAAGTTTTGAGTGTCTCTGAATAATGTTCTCACTGCTGGGGAGCTCCAGTCTTTTCTTGTTTACAAGCGCAGTTCACTTGAGGTTTTCTTCTCCAGGTTTGCTTTAAGTCATTCTAGTGATTTGCCTGCTTCTCTGCATAGCCTCTCATATCTCTGTATCGATATCACCATGGGTAGGTTCTTTTGGAAGGTGTTTTTTTTTTCCTTCTTCACCTTTTCTAAATATACGCATCCAATGGGAAGCTGGTGGCAGGCTTTGGCTACAAACCATTTCTTCATATGAACTACACAACAGGCAGAAGATGCTCCAGACTTGAGTTTTCCAATATGTCTTGATATCCACTGGTGGCTTCACTGTTTCATTGCTGGGCTTTCATGTAGAAAATCTCTGCTGCTTTGTTTCTTGGGAAATTTGTTTATTGGTGGCCTCCGAATATTGCCCACAGTGGTTCAGGAAGCCAAACTATGTGACCTGGGGATCACACCAGGGCTGGTGCTTTGAAAGGCTCCCTAAAGTGCTAACCAGCCTGATTGCAGTTCAGCATAGCACTTTTTTAGCCACCAACCTGCTACATTAGCCTTCACAGGACACTATAGGCTCTGCTGCTGCACAATGCACAAGACACATACCAGAAATTTAAGAAAGGCTGGTTTGTTCTTACGGAGAGTAGCTATAAAGAATGCAGAGGATGATGTAGTGAGAATTGCAGCATTGTAACTGACTGTACAAGAAGCAAACAATGGAGAATCAGGCCCTTGATCTTTCATGTAATATCTTGCTGAGCCTGGACTTAGTACCACAATCAACTTTATACTGCACGTGTGGTTGTAGTGTATGAAACTGTTTACTGCTCTTTTAAATCTGCTTTCTCCAAGGTAACACTACAGTAGGAACCATAGTATGTTTAGATACATATCTTTGGGAGATTTTTCCAAATGTTAGGGAAGCTAATACAACTTTTCTTTGAAGTTTGATTCCTTCCTTTGGTTGAAGTTAATAATTGTTGACAATGTTTCCAAATGGCTGTGAAACTGATCCAAACTTGCTAGTAACACAGAGAAGGGGAAAGATTTGGAAACTGAAAAGTCATGAGATTTTTTTATCAGTGTGGCAAACCCTTTTTGAACTGACATATTTTGATTTACCTTATCAAAGGTTTAAAAAGCACAGTGATAACAAGCTCATTGCATAGACATTTACAAGATTAATAAGTTATCTTAAAACTTTCTGCATTATCTCCACACTTCAGTTCACCAAGCTTTCTGCATCTGAACACTTCAGAGAGGCTTCAAATAATTTTCAGGGGGCTTACTTGAAATTCAGAGCATGCCACGATGAAGGCTAGCTTTTCTGCAATGGTTTTGAAGTGACCAAGTAACCTACTGACTTGCATTATAGTACACAGTTCATGACATACTGTCCTCATGAATCACTGAAATTGCTCTTTCCAGTCATGCCCAAGGCTCTCCTCCTGCCTACCTTCACACCCCTTTCTATGCCTCTTACCGAGAGCTGCTTTTATCACCCTGATTCACACAAGACACCATCTAACAAATGCTTTTCCAGCATTTGAAGAGTGGTGGTTTCTCTTGTCTAAGCTCACATAGGCCCTTTGAGACAGTAGGAATCCTAAGAGCCTTCTGAGAGGAGGACAAGAGTGAAGCGTGCTGGGGTCATCTTTTACTACACTAACTCCTCCTTCCCTCCCCTTCTCCTATTATTGTTCATTAGTGTGTACTTCTCTTTGAATTGTAAGATTTTGCGGGAAGGAGACAGGTTCTTACTGTGTGTTTTTCTGGAGTCTACCAGGGCGGGGCTGTGGTCTTGGTATTTGTGATAGTGGCTTGGTGTTTGAGGGTATTTTAAGGGATGTAGCTAGGTGTTTGAGGGTATTTTAGAGGATGTAGTAGACACAGGGGCTGCACTAAATTCCCGCATAACAGAGGACTGGAGAAGAATGGGCCACTGCAATACTTCCTCCTTCTTCTCCACACCCATTTTAGCTCAGTTCTCAATAAATGGTAAAGGACCACAGCTCCTATCTGTAGTGCTCTTGAAGAAAGGGTAGCTTTTTTCGTCCTTGATGAATATCCAAGACAAATGAACGTGCCAAAGATTTTCTTTGGGATGGTCCAGGTTCTCCCAGGACAAACTGGGCTGTGTGGTCACCCAGCCTAAAGCAAATAAAGATCCTCCTGAATAGATTAAGTTTAATTATGTTAACTAAACATAGTAGATTGTGTTTAATATAAATGCCTTACACATGGAAGAACTGATAACGTCTTTTCTTTCTTCTCTGTCTTGGTTTCAGAAAGCTATGAAATAATGATCTGCATTACACTCAAATGCTCATGTTTTGGGTTTGTTTGGGTTTTTTTTTTCCTGAAAATGGCTGAGTGTGTAATGGTGAGAGCAGGGAGAACAGTTATCTTGGAGAAAGGTGTATTCCCTTCAACATTCCTCTGGCTTGGTCTGCAGTCATTTTGTTGGGTCTGGTGCCTGTGCCTGTTTGCTGACCCAGCACGCTGCTCATGACAGGCTGTGCATCCCATTCTCAATTAGAATGTTTTAATGAAATTAAAAGCACTGACATAGCTGCATGGCCAAGTGCCATTCAAAAGTGAAGCCTGTGAGCCCTTTCGGTGCAACAGGAAGGGGAATATGTCAAGCTTGGGTCTAACTGCAGAAAAGGTTGAGAAGATGACCAGAAGGATGCTCTATGCAGGAATGGAGAAATGAGCACGTGAAGTTTTCTACGGGGAAAGTGTACGGGGAAGGATGTTTGGGGCAGACGCTACAAAAGCAGAGAACATCCCTAGCCATTGGCCACAAGATGCTTTGAGGAATGGTGGGGGGAGGTGGTGTTGCCCCCAAGAAGCTCTGAGTCTTCGCAGCAATGGTCACTCAGGCTTTGGACTCAAGCAGTTACCACTTCTCTCTGGCCAGAGGAGGACAAAGACTGTAGCTCTAGGTAAGAGGAGATTCAAAAGGCAGTGGCTGAGAGTTGGGGCTTTTCACTGATGGCTGAAGGCAAGGTGTTAGTGATAAACCTACACCTACTGCCAAACTCATGCCTGTGTGATGTCTCTTGACCTTACTAAGAGACTTCCATCTGCTGTGTTTGCTCTGGCTACCAGACATGTTGTAAGCATTCAACTTCCATTTTCACCTGTCATATAGGATACAGGCTCTGTTCGTGTGTGGGGCTATCTCTGTTATGTAGCAGAACATTCAGCCCAGTCTTAGAACTTGTACGAGGACTTTCCATCTAGACATTGCACCTTGCGAGAATAGGCTGGCAATGCTAACTCAGTTTTACAAAGGAGAGACCAAACTGGAGCAGAGCAGTGTAATTTGGTAAGGGCTCATGGCAGTGCAGAGGCAGAGACCTGGTCTGCTCCCACTCATGTCCCACTCTCTGCAGTCGTCTTCTCCAGTATAACACAGAAGCAAATGAGAGAGAAACTGGTGGAGGCAGAATGGCTGAAGAAGCAATGCTGGAGTTGCAAAGAGGATTCTGGGTTTGTCTATCCTGTCCACTGTGTGGAAAGTGGAGAGCCCAGCCACACTCTGTGCTGTAGCTCAGACATTGACACCCCATTTGGATTGGTTGGGAATTGAGCTCAGCATGCTGGCATCATTTCCCAGCAGAAACCCTGAGCTCAGCCCTTCCTGAGCACGGTGTGGATGCTTTGAGCACATGCTGCAGGTGAGCTGCCACCAACCAGGTGTACAGAAAGCGGAGGGGCCAGATGGCTCCTGACGCTTAACCCAGGGCTCAAAACCGTGCTTCAATGAAAAGTGCTGAGAAGTGACTCAGAAGAGCTAAAGATGAGAATTTGAATGCACAGAATCACTACTCCACCATCTTCCCTTTCCCCCATTCATCAGCCCCCTCACACTCTCTTAAAGGGAGGGGGCTTGTGGACACCTTGGAGGGCGTTTGCAAACATCTCCCCCCCCCTCCCCTGACATTTCTTTTTATTGCCTCACTTCTACCTGTAATGAAAAAAGGTCCCTGCTGTGGTCAGACTTTGTGTTGTTTGATTTAAGCGCAGATCACAGCGATGAGGGCTTAGCAAAGGCCTTTTGTGTGTGTTTAACACTACGGCTGCCAGGGTAAAGAGAAAACTCAACAGATTAAGCAAGATGGTCTAAATACTAATAAAGTCTAAGGGCGATTGGAAGAAGCGGAAATGGGAAAGCCCACAATCCAGGTAATTAAGCTGTAAAGCCCACAGGGGAAGGGCTGTCACCAAGTCATCTGATGTGGGATGAAGACCAAAGCACGGTGTGATTCTTTGTCTCTTAATCCCCTCCTCCGCTCCCCAGCACGTTCTTATTTCCCTATAAAGTCTTTACACGAAAGGTGGAAAAAAAAATGATTTAAAAAAATCCTGAAGGATAAATCTTGTAATTCAGAGCACTGAACAGCTGGTAGTTTAAAGCACAGAACAGCAGTTTAGTGATTAATTTACCTCTTTAAAATGCTGAACAATACAGTGCAATAAAATATAAAATTTTATTTTGTATGGCCTCCTTCAAACCGACTGCATCCTGGAGCTCTTTCTGAAGTTAAACTGCAGCTACAGAGTTAAATAATCTGTAATAGCAGAAGGGAGAGGTATAAAGAGACATGTGCAAGCAATGAAAAGATCCGCTCTTCAGGACCCCACCCGCCCCTCCAGTCCCTTTAATTTTCCCGAAAGAAAGTAGCCTTTGCGGTGATTTTTACATATTGACGGATTTTCGCCTGGCGTGCCCTTTCCTTTTCCTTCCATCTTATAAGAGCACCTCTGCCCTGCTTCTGCTGCCGCCGTTGGCACTCCCCCGTGGCACCGGTGCGCAGCTGATGCCGCTGCAGGCGATCTTACACTGGGTAGCTGCCAGTTCTCCCCTCTGCCTCTTCCTCCGCCACCAACACCTTGTGATGAAATGTTACCTTCGGCGGATCCTTGCCCTGGTGCTACCACCAAACGGGGATGCTGCCCTTTCGTCCTATTGCCCCAGACTGAGAATTCCAGCAACCCGCTCTACATTCGCATCTGCGGTTTGTGACCTCTCTGGAGACACCGAGGGGTGAAGTTCAGTCCTCTTGCATAGATAGCCGTGACTGATGTGCTGGTGAAGAAGACTCTGTGTGTATGTGTGTGTGCGTACAGAGGGGAGAGATAAGAAAGGTGGAGGAGAAATCAGGCGGATAATGATTTTGGTTATGGGGAGAATTGCATTAGCGTGAGGCGTACGTGGGCAAATTCATCCCTGGCGTAACATCGCCGAGCTCCCGCAGACAACATCGGGGATTCATTTTACCCACGAAAATAAGGAGCCAGTCTACCTTCATTTGTCAAGCGCAGCACAAAGCGAAGACATGAAGAGCCCTGTCTGGGGCGGGGGCGGAGGGCTCTGCGCGTTTTGGGAGCCCTTCACATCCGCAGCGTTCGGGTGTCCTGAAGTAACACTCTGCCTGTGTTCTTCTTCATCCACTGGGTAATAATACGGGAGTTAGTTAGCAGACAGATGCTAAACCCGCTCTTACTGCATTTAGCATCTCAGAACAATGAATAGATTTGCAAATGATGTTTCAAGGCTGCTTCTTTTTCACACAATGCCATGGCTTAATGTTCCCAGCTCCTTTGACTTTGCAATTGTCTTTTTCAAACAGTGCAATGTTACAATTAGCTTTCCAGGGAGGGCAGAGGGGAAATGTCATTTCTAAGTAATTTCAAGGAATGCCTTTTATAGGGAGAAGTATGTGCTGATAAACGACTCGCCTGAACTCCCTGTTGAGGTGCACCGTGCCGGTGGCACTGCTCTGAATGTACACGCGTGTAGCTTGGAAGTTACACCCTTGGAAGAACACCCTCCTAACTTCTAGTGGAGCGATTTCTTCCCCGGTGGGCTTTTACCCCAGCGGCGACGAGCTCAGACTCTGCTCCCGAGACCACGACGCGAGGCTGCCGGCTTACCACACCGGGTAGCATTTGCCCGAACTCTTAGGCATACAGCCTCAAAGCCTGGACGCGTTCCATCCCGGGGGATTGGAAGGTCACCCTCCCCAGAGCAAGGTGGAGGATGCCGCAGCCAGCAGCTGGGAAGGCACCGAGCAGCGCTCGCCGCTTTCGCTCTTGCGCTCGCTCCCTCGCCGCCGACCGATCCTTAACGGGGATCTAATTCCGGCTACATCGCAGCGCCGCGAAACGACATTAGGCAGCGCGAGGAGACTCACCGCCCCCCTTCAGGCGCGAGAAACTCTTGATTGCTGCCCCCGAGCGCTAATGAGCCCGCGTGGGCTGGCCGCGATGGGGAGCTGCCCGAGCCGGGGCGGCCCGCAGCCGCGGCGTGCGGGGAAGAGGGGGCTGCTCCTCCTCCTCCTCCTCCTCTTCCTCCGGGGCAGGAGAGGGAAGAGGAGCCCGCCGGATCGAAACCCGCCCTCCGCCCGGGCTACGCTTGCTTTTCCGCTCGGGTACCGAGACCCTTGTAAACGCCCCAGCGCTGACCCGAAAGGCAGGAGAGCACCGGGCAGCCCCCCAC
>VZTL01032295.1:20163-52705 GCA_013400535.1 Scopus umbretta
GGGAGAAAAGAGTTAACTTTGTGTCTTTTGTTATTTCTATTTGTTTGTTAGTTCTGTTTACTTCGCTCATAATCTGGGGTTACTCTGATCAACTGCGCATCAACTAATTTAATTAAAAAAAAAGCTTATTTTATAATCTGATTTGGGAGGGGGAAAATCTCCATTTATGACTTTTTTTTTTCCCCCCCTGCCTGCTGGATGCGATCATTATTCTTGCATTTTCTAATGAAATGTAAGATTACAAATTAATTGAATTGCTTTCCCCCCTTCAATCTGTCATCTTTGTTAAATTTGGGGCTAATCGTAAATAAATTGCGAATTTCCAAAGCGAGCATGGGGTTGGTTTTTTGGTTTGGGGGTTTTTTTTTTTTTTTTTTTTTTTTTTTTTTTGGTTGGTTTGTATTGTGCTTTACCGGGGAAGGGGCTGGTCTGGGGCACCTCTTTGCAAAGAGCCGAGAAATCCCTGCGTGGAGGGTCCCGTCGGGGCCCCCTCACCCCACAGGTCCCCCCCTTTCCCAGCCCCGAGCTGGGGTCCCCCCTCCCGTCTGCCTCCACTTCTGGGGATAGAAAGGATGGGGGGGAAAACAGCCAAAAAAAAAAAAAAAAACACACCAACCCATACCACAGAACAAAAGAGAGGTTTGAATGGCTGCGAGATGAAAAACAAGTAATTTTTTTTTTAATCAAAAAACCCAAACCCCACTGATTTTAGCTGATGACCTAGCTCCGCAGGAGAAAAAAACTGCAAAAAGGCACCCCAGTGCAGGAGCAAACGCAGCGTAAAAAGTGCCCTAAAACCTGTGAGACCCCGGAGCCGACTCCGCTGCCAGCAAAGCCTGCGCCGATGCAGAGGGGTCCCGCAGGAGCGAGCGCGGCGCTTGGTCCTTTCTGCGCCGTGTCCATCCATCACCCACAGAGGCTGTGTGCAGCTCCCAGAAAAAAACTTGGAGTCCAAAAAAAAGAAAAAAAAAACAAGAAACACCAAACCAAAAAAAACACGTTCATCTTTTGAATGCACCGTCAGTTTGTCAAGCTACAGCAGTACAGAAGTACTGGAAATCCTGGAAAATAATAAGTGATTTATGTACTTTAAGCTTTCCACTTGATCCTCTAATATTAATTTCATTGGTTTTAATGATTGGTTTTTGCATACCTAAACACAGATCCTATATTTATAGCCATAGAGATTAAATATTGTATTTTTTTTAATTTACAGCACAGTTCTGTTAGAAAGCACTGCAACTAGTTGTTTGGGGTTTTTTTTCCTGTAACTTTAGATTTGTCCTTTTTACCTGCTGGCATATTCCATCGCTATTTGATCACATTTATTGTAAACAGGGCATAAATTAGCACATTTTATATCATATAAATAGTTTTTTAATTCGATGAAAAGTTATTCCTCCACAACGTAAAGCCACCACTGAAGCTAATGCAATTGTGTTCGCTTCTTGGGTGTGTACACATATGCTCACGCACATACGCATGCACAGACAGCGTTACAGTATTTCATATTTGTCCCAGACTCGTGCCATTTTCCAAGCGTGGACAACTTTTCACCTTCGACTTACAGTTTCAACCAAAAATCAAGGTGTTCCAGGATGGAAAATATCTTTGTAAATATAGAAATTGCGGCTTATTATCACTGCTGCTTCCCTGGGAGCCGCAGGCAAAAGCCAGGACCCTCCTGTTTTCACTCTTCTCTTGCAAAGAGAAGAATTGCCCCCAGAAACCTCCGCTCCAGGCAGCGAGGAGAGGTGCCCTCGCACAGACGGCGGTCCCTCCTGCAGCCTCCCAGCACCTTGGTTTGCTCCTTGCACCCCTCGCGCTACCCAGGCACGCTGCAGCGTGGGCATTGCTGCCACGGAACAGCCCCTTGGCACTGCCAGCGGTGCGACCCGGCTCTCCGGGAGCAAAACCCTGCAAGAGGATTTTGCTCCCCCTGCCCTTGCGCCCAACGCTCGCGCTCTCCCTGCTGCAATCTTAAACCAGCTTCTATTGTCACCAACACGCAGATTTTTTTTTTTTGNTAAATTAACAAAAAAACCTACACAAACCCACCCAGACATAAGCGTGTACATTGCCTGGCTCAACCTGAACCCTTTTTTCCCCACTCTATAAAATGCTGCATCCCAAGGAAAACGTTTCGACCTCGTGGTAAATAACAACTCCCCCGTGCAGCTATGGCAGCGGGACCGTACTGCCGGGCTCCGTCCCAGCCCACCCCGAGACGGGGTATATCAGCCCACCACGTTCAACGAGGCAAATTTCAGGATAATATTTATTACCTTTGAAACCACAATAAGAGCCCAACAACACGTGATTGTTCTCTTATAAAGCAGACGGGACTACTTCTCTGCTGTCGCTCGTTTTATGTATGCCATACCCTATTTCTTCCTAATCCCCCATTAGAAAGAAAATAAAAAAACATTATCATTTGGAAGACGATAAAGTCATACGTACATATCCTTTAATTATATATAAACAATTTCTGATAACATTGTCATGGCTTTTCATTTCTTTCTAATCCTGATAACTTTTATTCAACCTTTATCTGAGGCATCGCTTTCCACCACAGGAACAGCCAAGGCCTGATGCTTCCTTCTTTTCATCGCTGCAGGTAACACGGACAAAACCTGCACTTTTTGGTGCACGCACAGTTAAGCAATGAGGTAGACAGGATTCTCGTGCCTGCCCTCGCTCGCTCCGGCATCGGCATCGTAGGGAGGTCTCCATGAACGCAACTGCGATTTCTCCAGCTGCAGGCAGCTCGCTGGTGTGAGGCGGCACCAAAACCTCGGCTGGCTAACGGATAAAGCCAAACCTGTGATAATTTACACCAAACAGCTCCAACCAGGGTGGTGTTTAACCTGATATTTCATAGGGATGGGTTTAGTATTCTCTACATGGGCTTTCCGCCCCCCCCTTAGCGCTCCAGTTCCAGCAGTAGTTATGGGATTTAGCGCACAAGGGCTTCTAAGATCACTAATCCTATTAAACTTCTGCAAACAGGCAGGGTAATAGCCATTGGCTGCCCAGGGCCGAGGAGAGGGGGACACGCACAACAGCAATGACCCCAAATCCTTGGGAAAAATGACGCGCATGTGCGGTAAGCTCGGAGGAGCCCTCTTTATGTTCGCCCTGATGATCTGCCCCAACTCTGGCTCACCGAGCCCCCTCTACCCACAGGCTGGGACACGGGTGCAAATTCACCCGAAGGTCCCCGCGCTCAGCTGAGCAACGGGCACGAGCAGGGTCATGGGGTGGGTTGGAGGGTTGTACAGTGATCCCCAAAACCCAGGGTCAATCCACATCCATCCTATCTTGGCTCTGCCACCACCAGGCAGGGACAAGGGGTCACCAAGGATCCTGTGCCAAGCCGGCCTCGCAGCCAGGCCAGTGCCCCGACACCGGGGGGAGCTTCCCTGCACCCTCCTTCCCTCAAGGACACATTGCCCCTGCAGCAAGGTCCCCCCCAAGTTCAATCCATACAACAGGGCAGCCTTTGCTAACCACCCCAGGAAAACCCCAAAAACCCGACGGAGGGGAAGCGGGTGCAGCCACCACCCTGAAACCCCAGCTAAACCATTTTCTTCCCCCTAAAACCCACCAGGGTTTCCCAGTGCCAGGGGAAAGCTCGTGCCCTGGCACGCACCACAGAGAAAAGAGGGCAGCAGCTGCCAGGCAGCGCCGAAGCAATGACATTTATTGGGGGGGTCGATGGGGGCAGCTGGCTGCTGATTATTTTCTTTTTTTTTAATTCATCTTCCTTTAAATAAGATTGTTCCAATTAACAAAGCACTCGTCCAGAACAGGTTTCAGAGAGGAAAGAAGCAGGCGCAGGATGCGCAACAGCCACACACACAAAAAGATGGGAAAAAAAAAAAAGAAGAACACAAATCTGTTTATACGCGTAAGTCTCTCGTCCAAGCTGATCTGACAGAGACCGGCGTGGAGGCCATGGGGTGTTATGTGTGATTTTTATCTAAGGACATACCCAACAGGGGATTTATAGGAATCAGGTTTTATCTCCCTGCCACTCACGCTGGGCAGGAGCAGCGTCCGTGGGGTCCCTCCTACACACCAGCCCCTTCCCAAACCCAATTCCCCTGCACCACACGCAGCCGCCAGCACCCTCCCAGCCAATTTGGGATTTGCACAGGGAGCAGTTTCCACCACCCGCTTGCTGCAAGCACAAGCTGCAACATCCAGAAAGCATTGGGAAATGCCCTTGGGAAATGGGAAATGCAAACCCGAAGAGCAAAAAACCCCACGCTCGAGCCTGGCTCCTTGACAGGGTGATGCCCGGGATGGTNAGGTCCTGCAATGCCAGGGGCTTCCCAACACTGGGATGGGGAGACTGCTCTCCCAGCAGGGTAGTCTTACAACACAGAAATTACACTTAATATTTGTTTTCAGAGTAAGAGGGTTGCACTGGAACTGAAAAATCAGCAAGTGTCATATAGAGGAGGCACCAGAAGGGACAGATCTGCAAAATTTCTAGCAATTTAAACATGTATTTTAATATATTGTTCAGGAGACTGAACCTTTTTTAACCTAATAAAACCCAAAAGGGGCTTTCAAAGCCAAGCATTGCTCTGAGCTGAGCTCAGCCAGATTGGCAGTCGTGTTCTTCCCCCCCAAAGCAGGCCCCACATTTCCCCCCCCCCCCCCAAAAAAAAAAAAACAAAAAAAAAAAAAAATAAAAAAAAAAACCNTGCGATTTCTCCAGCTGCAGGCAGCTCGCTGGTGTGAGGCGGCACCAAAACCTCGGCTGGCTAACGGATAAAGCCAAACCTGTGATAATTTACACCAAACAGCTCCAACCAGGGTGGTGTTTAACCTGATATTTCATAGGGATGGGTTTAGTATTCTCTACATGGGCTTTCCGCCCCCCCCTTAGCGCTCCAGTTCCAGCAGTAGTTATGGGATTTAGCGCACAAGGGCTTCTAAGATCACTAATCCTATTAAACTTCTGCAAACAGGCAGGGTAATAGCCATTGGCTGCCCAGGGCCGAGGAGAGGGGGACACGCACAACAGCAATGACCCCAAATCCTTGGGAAAAATGACGCGCATGTGCGGTAAGCTCGGAGGAGCCCTCTTTATGTTCGCCCTGATGATCTGCCCCAACTCTGGCTCACCGAGCCCCCTCTACCCACAGGCTGGGACACGGGTGCAAATTCACCCGAAGGTCCCCGCGCTCAGCTGAGCAACGGGCACGAGCAGGGTCATGGGGTGGGTTGGAGGGTTGTACAGTGATCCCCAAAACCCAGGGTCAATCCACATCCATCCTATCTTGGCTCTGCCACCACCAGGCAGGGACAAGGGGTCACCAAGGATCCTGTGCCAAGCCGGCCTCGCAGCCAGGCCAGTGCCCCGACACCGGGGGGAGCTTCCCTGCACCCTCCTTCCCTCAAGGACACATTGCCCCTGCAGCAAGGTCCCCCCCAAGTTCAATCCATACAACAGGGCAGCCTTTGCTAACCACCCCAGGAAAACCCCAAAAACCCGACGGAGGGGAAGCGGGTGCAGCCACCACCCTGAAACCCCAGCTAAACCATTTTCTTCCCCGTAAAACCCACCAGGGTTTCCCAGTGCCAGGGGAAAGCTCGTGCCCTGGCACGCACCACAGAGAAAAGAGGGCAGCAGCTGCCAGGCAGCGCCGAAGCAATGACATTTATTGGGGGGGTCGATGGGGGCAGCTGGCTGCTGATTATTTTCTTTTTTTTTAATTCATCTTCCTTTAAATAAGATTGTTCCAATTAACAAAGCACTCGTCCAGAACAGGTTTCAGAGAGGAAAGAAGCAGGCGCAGGATGCGCAACAGCCACACACACAAAAAGATGGGAAAAAAAAAAAAGAAGAACACAAATCTGTTTATACGCGTAAGTCTCTCGTCCAAGCTGATCTGACAGAGACCGGCGTGGAGGCCATGGGGTGTTATGTGTGATTTTTATCTAAGGACATACCCAACAGGGGATTTATAGGAATCAGGTTTTATCTCCCTGCCACTCACGCTGGGCAGGAGCAGCGTCCGTGGGGTCCCTCCTACACACCAGCCCCTTCCCAAACCCAATTCCCCTGCACCACACGCAGCCGCCAGCACCCTCCCAGCCAATTTGGGATTTGCACAGGGAGCAGTTTCCACCACCCGCTTGCTGCAAGCACAAGCTGCAACATCCAGAAAGCATTGGGAAATGCCCTTGGGAAATGGGAAATGCAAACCCGAAGAGCAAAAAACCCCACGCTCGAGCCTGGCTCCTTGACAGGGTGATGCCCGGGATGGTTCACGGCCCCAGATCCGTTTCCTATCCCAACTTGCCGTACCTGCTGCCGCACAACAGCCTTTTGTCTCCCAGCTCCTTAGCAGGGGTGCCCTGCGTTTTATTGCCATTAACGTCCAGAAAATAAATGGAAAATAAACAGTCTCTTCACAGCTGAACCGCCACATTTCCCCCTGCCACATTAATACAAGGTTGAGCCGCTCTGACAAATATTCCCTTTTAAAAATGCCAGCACAGTTGAAAAGGGCTTTGTTTTCATTTAGGGGAGGTGGGTAATTTTTGCCTTAATAAATGTTTTTCCTCATTTACACTGCAATAGTGTATTTATGAGAGGTTCATTTGATATTATAGCCATGGCAGACAGCAGCAGCACGCACTGCGGATACGGGCATCAGGATTATCACGACAAGACATTGCTCTGTGCCGCAATTTTAAGCCTCAAGACTAGCTGAACTCTGTGATGCTTAACTTGACGATTTATTAATATTTCATCATAACTAAAAAATATATTTTTTTAAATATCCTACCTATAGAGCACAGGGAATTGCATAGCAATTGACTGAATTCAGATAAAAATATTTTTAGCGTATTTTTGTGTAATTTTTGGTGATGTTTTTGCAATATTTTTGTCAAATGTTAACTATGACTATACAGACATTTCATGACAAAAAAAAAAAATCTGTTTTACTGAAAGAGTGTTTTTTCCGGTTTAAATACAAGAAACTTTGATGTTTTTCTTGACAAAAGTTTAAAAGAATTCCCATGTTCCATTAAAAAAAAAAGTAACAGACATCCCTCCATCTCTATGGCACTTTTTTGGGTTTTTTTGCCAAATTTTTTTGTGGGTGAAGGCAGGGATCTCCCGACCCACTTGGAGTGAGGGATTTCAGCAATTCCAACAAGAAACACAAACCAGCCCTCCCTCAGTATTGCCGGTCTCTGCTGAGCACTGACCTCACTGATGTGGCCCGAACAAGGCAAATAAATGTATTTTAAAATATTTGAGTCCTTATTGACAGTCACGGGGTCCCTCAGCCGGTTCAGAGCCACGTGGCACTTCCCACCCTCCGAAACTCCCTCTAGACTCTGGCCAGGGATGACCGGGAAGGAGCAGCCTGGGGTGGAAGGAGCAGCCTGGGGTGGAAGGAGCAGCCTGGGGTGGAAGGAGCAGCCTGGGGTGGAAGGAGCAGCCTGGGGTGGAAGGAGCAGCCTGGGGTGGAAGGAGCAGCCTGGGGTGGAAGGAGCAGCCTGGGGTGGAAGGAGCAGCCTGGGGTGGTTTCGCTGCTTTTGCAGCTTGCTTTTGCTTTTGGTGGAGTACGGGGACAGGGAGGGTCAAGATTTGCAGCCCCTGCCCAACGGGATGCCCATCACAGAGCCAGTGCACCCCTATTTCCCACCCAGGTACTGCAACCTAAAAGCAAATCCGGCTTTAAACCATTTAACCAAGCTTTTAAGCATTAAAATAGCTACAGTTTTAACCCTTTTAATTCTGCTGCAAGCCAGGGGATGGTTAGGACTGAACAGGCCCAGCTTGGGCAGGATCCGGCCCATTGCTCCACTAAGAGCATCACTGCCCGTCCTGCCCCATGTCACCGCATCCGAGCTGGGGCTGCTCATCCCTGCCAGCCTGGCCCCCCGCCATGCAGGGCTGGCATTTTTATTTTCTTGCATTTTCCGCCTTTCCGCAACAACTCTCCGTGTGGTGCCAGGGACGTGGGGCTGCACTGCAGTTCCAGGGCCGGCACCGGTAGAGGCTCCCGGAGCTGCTTTCAGCCCTGCCTGATGCTCCCGGCTTCTCCATCACCTTCCCAGTCCCCAAAGCCCTTCTGGTTCTGCTACCTTCCTGGTCCCCAAAGTGCTCAAAGGGGCTCACAGGGAGTCCAGCGCCAGGCCACCTGCCTGCTCAAGCTTTCCGCTTGTAATCTAACCCGTGCACCAGCAGGTCTGGCTCTGGGGGTGCCCACGGGGTGAAGGAATTTGCTGATGTCTAGCACAGGGCAAGCATCTGCCACCCTCTTCCTCAGAGGGGTCAAAGCCACCACTGCTGCTCTTCTCCCTCCTCTTTTCATAAGCCTCTTGTCGTCAGCCAAAGGGCTCAAATATTAGGGCAGGGAAAGGCAGGGCTGTTGCACAGCCCCATCTGATCCTTGCCCGATTTTCCTGTGGAAAAAACAAACAATTACGCTTTTAAAAAATAACCCCCTCTCTGCGCTGAGTCAAGCAGTTGGCAAGAATAGCTCCAACAGTGCAGGGCCTTCCTTCTAAGAGCTGCTGTTTGATTTCTGGGGGTGCCGGTGTGATTTAGTTGCAGCTTTTACCTCCTCCGTGCCCAGCTTTGGTTTAGGTGGGGTTTTGTGGGTGGAGGGCACACCACACCAGGCCATCTCTTGCTGGAGCAGGCAAATGAGCTTCCTCTGCACACCTTGGGTGCTCAGAGCTGCCGGAACAGGCAGAAAATGGATGCAGGCTCGTCCGTAGCCCTTTTACTCCAAACCCTGCAGGCGTTGCTCACCCCAGGGGAGCTCTCACAGGCCACAGTGGGGACCCAGGTAACCACATTTACCCATCAGAGAATGAGCAATAGCATGCAAACCTTCAGGAATCACCTTCCCTGAGCCAGGAGCTGCTCAGCTTTTCCCTAGACCTTGCTAGAGACGGGGGCGGGGGGAACACCATAGGCTGCACCCCTGGGGCAAGCTGAGCATCCCAGGTTGCTTTGGTCAGGTTGAGAAAAGAGGTGTCAAGGGACAGCCTGGGACTCAGGGGTGAAAATAGCTGGGTTTGCACACAAGCACTCCAAACCTGGCCAAACCTCAGCCCATAAGAGCTACCCCAGTGTCATCATGGCTTTTGCTGGTGTCAGCTGGGGGATTTGATTCTCCTGACCGGCCCGGGGGTAGAAGGAATCCTTCACTGGGGGCTGCAGAGCTCTTCTCTCTAGTTGTGCACAAACTGCAGCAGTTGGGGATATCGCCAACACATGGCTTAGTGGGTGGAGCTGGCTGGACATTTTTCTGATGGAAAATGACAATTCATCAAAAGCAAGATGTCACGCATAAACGCAGTCCGTTTCTACAAAGCGTTTGTTTTGAAAGAGGAATTGGGAGGGGAGAAGCACTGAAACGAGATCAACACATTTTGCTTTGGGCTTTTCAAGAAGGAACACTGAGCTTGTTTAAAAAAAAAAATCACTTTTCATTTAAATATTTCACATTGTAGAGTCTAAAGTAATTTACTTTGCAATTTCACTCGGAGAAAAACATTGAAGTTTCAGCTCTTGTTCTTCCTCAGAAGGGGAAGAAACGGGGAAGGAGAAGGGAAGAAAAACCTCAAGTATTGCCAATGAATTTAAAACATCCAGTTCCCCTTCCGGCTGTCTTAATGAGATCAGTCTTGAAACTATAGGAACCCTGCTCAGGAAAAATCTCATTCGAAATGTTTTCTCAACAACAACAAAAGATTAGGAATGGAAATGCCCATGGGAAAGGAGCAAGTTGGAGAACACTTTTTTTTTGGTGGGGGAGAGGGAGCTTTTGGAGAGGACAAGCATGAGAAGGTCCTGTGGGATGGGGGAAGGGACCATCTGGAACTACTTGTAGCCGATGCAACATCGCAGGGAGCAGCACCAGATGAAGCATGTTGAGGTTGCGTGTTGAGCCACCTCCCCTGCAGCCATTTCAGTGGAAGCAGTCCTGATTTACCCCACCAAAACGAGCCCAGGATTTACCCCAACAGCGGCACTTCTGTCCCTGGCTACGTCAGGGAGCACAGGCTCCAGAACTTCAGTCCAGGGAGCTGATGCTGCCAGAATAGGCAGCTTTGCTCTGGAGAAAAGCAAATTCAAAGCCTTTCTATGAAAAAAAAAAAAAAAACAACAAACAAACCACAAACCACACCAAAAAAGTCACCTAGAGGAAACACAGCAGCAAAGATCTCGTGGATGAGGCAGAGCAGCAAACCAACCTGGAGCTGCTGGAGAGGCAGCGTCTGAGCAGGAGCTGCTCCCAGCCTGCTCCTTTGCAGGAAGATGCCACGAAATGTTAGAGATCTGCTGCAAAACTGTGCTAAGCTGGGTGATCCAGAGCCCTGCAGCCGGTCCTGGCTCACACCGCTGCATCCCCGAGGGCAGAACCGAGGTTCACTCTCCCACGCAAAGTGCCGCCATCACCACCTTCTCACATCAAAGCTCCTTCCAGGAGAAAGCAATGGGGACAAGGGAGGCTCTTGATCCTCCATACTGCCCCCTCTGCCTGCAACTAGTACCAGGGAAACCAGCACCCGAGACAAGAAGTGCAACTGGAGGAAAAAATCCACACCAATCCTTTCAGTTTGTCTTTTATCAGAAAACGTTTCCAACCATTAAAAATAAAATAGGATAGAGCTGGAGGGATGGCCAAGTCCTGGCAGACTCGGTCCCCTGCTCCTCTTCTCCATCTCACCCTCCAGCACCTGCCTGGGGGCAGCGCCGCTGCCTCCTGCTCCCCCCCGGCACACGGCTGCTTCCCTGGCAGATTTTTAGCCGCCACAATGGCGCGGGCGATGGTGCCGGGCCGATGCCAGCCACATCCCGGGCTAACGCTGCCGCCCCTTTTGTCTGAGGGCATTAAAACCCCAGAAACGTTGGGGTGGTGGTGGGGGACCAGGAGGCTGTCAGCGCGTGATGAGTGGCTGCGCAGCGTTACCCGTCTGGCACCGGTGCCCCTCGCCACAAATGCCATTGGCAAAGCTCTGCACAAACATCTTTTCAGGGCTCGCCTGGTTCTCCCGGCTGCCATAGAAACCCCTGTTTAGCTGAAAGTATATTAAAGGGTGGCGCTGGCCCTCGCGCTGAATTCATCACATTGTATTCCCCCAGAAAAAAAAAAAAAAAAAAAAAAGAAGAAGAAGAAAGCCCACCCCTTTGTGCCTCTGCCTTCGCTTTCTCTGTCCAAGGGAGATGGTCGTTCTCCGGTTCATTTTGTACTTGCAATTACATCCCCCCCTGCCCCTCCCCAAGCGCGGTACAGCCCTGGGAAGGACCGCTGCGTCCCACCAGCCCTCACCTTCTGGCCTCCTCTCTCTCCATCTTCCCAAACACCGCCAAGGAAGCATCAAAAGGCTCCTTAGAATTAAAAAAAAAAAAAACACACAGATATGAGAAAACTGGAGGGCTAAATCCCTCCCTGCTCCCCCATCCTGCTCTTCTCCACCTGTTCCTCCCCAGCGCTGCAGACAGCCATGGACTGAATTCCGAGTTGCAGCCAATGGGTCCCAACAGGGTTTTTTGGGAGGCAGGGAGAAGCGGGCAGAGGCATACTTGGTCACACGCACCCGTTTCCTTACAGAACGAGGTTGAATAGGAGGTTTCCAGCTTGAACAGCAACAAAAATGCTATGGAATACATCTCAAATACAGCTAAAATTATATGTAAGCCATGATTTGAAGAGGTATGAGCCCATTTTTTCCCAACTGCTGAGCAAGATCATCCCCCTCAACGCAGGCAAGGACCTGGCCCTGAAACCTCCCCGTGCTAAGCAGAGCAGCTTTGCCCACCCTCGCCAGCCCAGGAGGGACCTTGGGGCCAGCAAAGAAGTAATTTAGTCATTTCAGCCGCATTGGACGGCGCGAGCTGGGAGCAACCTATTCAAGCAGATTTCATGCCCTGCCACTGGACCTATCTCTCTATCAGGGCAGGCGGCGGAGGTCTCGCAGCAGCACCCGTGATCCACCTCCAGCCCGCTCTGCACAGCCGAGCCCTTGTCCCACCACAGCAAAGATCCAAGCAGCCCCAGGATACTCCAGATTTACACCGAGTCAAAAAGTCCAACGCTGTTAGTCAAAAAAAAAAAACCCAACACTTTGGGGTTATAATCTGCGTTTTCACTTCCAGAAAGGGGAAACCTCCCTGTTTCTTGCAGAATTTGCTCATGGTTTGTGGCAAATCCTCCTGCAGCTTTTTTCCCCCTAGAAGATTTAATTTTGTGGGACATTTCCTCCCAAAGCTTCCCATTTCAGCAAAAAAGAATCAGTTTTACCCAAATTTATTGGCCATTATTTTTAGCCAGATCTCGCTGCAGAACAGTCCTCACATATAAACTGAACTTACTCCTTATTACTCACATCAGCGGCCACAGAGGTGGCTGAACACAGCCGCTATCTCAAATCTGCCATGAAAGTATTTCTTAAATTTTCAAAAACCTCTTAACCAATTTAATTTTTCAACCATTTATTTTACCTCCACTGACAATAAAAGCAGAAAGGATCAAAGCCAAGCCCTTTTGTGGCTCAGGGTGTCCCTGCCATCAATGTGCTTTGTTTGAAACACCCTCAAAGAGACTCTCATTTTGGTCAAGAGCCAATTATAAAAATTGGGTTGGGGGTTTGCTAAGCTTTAGAGGTGTAATATTGTCATCGCATCGGTAAAGCTACCAAATGGCCATGCACAGGCGGCGTGCTAGGCAGAGTCTAACTTTGCCCAAGCAGAGGCAGCACGGATGGAGGGGATGTATCACTGCTTAAAGGCCGGTGGAAAACGGCAGTTTCTCAGCTCAGGACGGAGCCCGTCATTCCTTAGCCCTCCTCTGCAGCAGCATTTCCCCTTCCCCTGCCACATTCAGCAGGTCCTGGGTTAGGTCCTCAGGAGAACAGCGCGGGGTTGCTTGCCCCCAGCAGCTCAGCTGATCCTCACAGACACCCTGGGAGTCTTGGGGAAGGTGGGGTGGGCTCCACCGGGCCCCACACAGCCCCCCAGATCCCAGCAGCAGGGCCAGGACTTCAGGCGTAGCCCAGACCAAGCTGACATGGGTGCGGAAATGCTGGGGAGAGTGACCCAAAAGCCATCCCCTTTCCAGCTCCCCATGCAGGCATGGGAAGCTGGGTGTCAGCTCCGAGGTGGTTCTACACCAGGTCCGAGCATCCCATGGCCCCGCAGCACTGTACAGCCTTGCTGCAGGGATGCGCGCACCCCAGATGGTTTGCTAACCTCCTCTTCATGTTGCAGGAGCACCCAAACTTGAAGCCTCCAAGCCCACCCCATGAACCAGCACAGGACAGCCACCAGTGTCCCCCGCCGTACCCCCAGCTGCCCTGGGGAATGGAGGAGCCCCCCGCTTAGGCCCATGCCGGCACATCGGTCCCACTCGACATCACAGCGGTGGGGGGACCCTGCCACGCTCGTCTGGCCGCTCTCTGCCGATCTGCATCACAAAAGCCCCATTCTTGCGAACTTGGGCGACCTCCCGACCTCGCCAGCTCGGGGAGTGAATGGCTTTAGTCTGCCACGACCATCATGTCACTTTGATTAGTGCGTGAATAAACTCTCAATCCCGGGCTGGGGGAGGCAGGGCTGGCGGGAGCTGCGCTGGCTCGCAGCCCCGGCCACGGGGCCGGCACCTTCAGTCCCGCACCCAGGGATGGCCACAGGGATCCCACCACCCCGAGCACCCTCGCCCCCCTGCCAGTGAAACCAGACCATGTAACCCACCGCCCTGCTCTGCCTGCAAGGAGCTGGTGGCACTGAATCCCACCGCAGAGCTTGGAGGTGACCCCAAGCCCTTCCCACCACTGCCACCTCCCCACAGGACCATTGATGGCAAGCAGAGCAGCCGAAATGAAAAGTCCAAGGACCCCTAGGGAAATACTGCCAGTCTCCCTCATTACCTCAGTGCCCAAAACTCAGGCAGCAGCACCAAGAACATGAACGGGGAAGCTCCCTGTGCCAAACCCCGCTGTAAGCACCATTTGGGCAGTCTGGGCTGGATCCAACCCAGGTCCCTTCAGCTTGTGAAGGGGTTCACAAAGGGCTGCAGAAGCCTCCGAAACATCGGACTCTTCGCAAATTGCACAGGGAAAGAGCAGCAAGCTCTCCCCAGGGCAGGATTTTCTGAGCACACAGATGCCTCTGGATCCATGGGAAGCTCAGCCATGCATTTTTATGACAACAGGCAGACGGAGCCACTCGCCCAAAGGAGGGATGGGTGCTGCGGGGACAACAGGGCTGCCCCTTGCCCCAGGGATGCTCCTGGCTCGCTTGGGTCCAGCAGCCGCACCCAGCTCAGCAGAGATGGCCACGCAATTCACCATCACCCCCAGCTTCACCTAACAAATCAACCATCGTCTGGGGGACCAAAAAAGTTTGTGAGAGCTGGTAGCAAGCTTTCAGGCAGGCAGAAACTCATGCTTTTGGGGGGAAACCTGGGGGATCTTGTATTTCAGGAGGCCCTGAGATGCGCTTCAATTTACAAAGCAACCTGCGGTACGTAATGAGTCTCAAATATCTGCTTTTGAGGAGAAGCTGAACTCTTGCACATCCTTCCCGCTCACTACGCGTCCCACAATATCTAATAAACCCCGAGTTGTTCAACACCTATCAAAACTGCCAAAATATCACCATTTCAAGTCTAAAAATGCAAGATCTGTAGAAAAGGGTTCAGAAGACAGTAAATTAGGCCCCGCACGAAGGGCTCTACATGGGAAGCTAATGACCTTTTGTCTCTCCTGTCTACAGACGGGCCTCATTTGCATGTATGCAGTTGGAATAATCTCGCCCATATTTCAAGCGTGTGGCTGCATCCCCGCGTCCTCCTCCGGAGAGGTTCCCTCCTGCTGTGCATGCCATTATAATAGTGCAGCCACTTCAGACTGCCTTTAAAGCCACCTAGACACCAGCCAGGCTTCTCCAGCCCGACAGGAGGCTCTCCCGATGGAAGAGAAAGAGAGGTTTGAGGCCCCATATGTGACAAAACTGAAAAGTCCCAGCTGGGGACACCCCAAGCTGCGAGACCGCAACAGCAGTGCCCATACCTCATCTATGGGGAGCATCCCTGGACTTTGGGGGAGCTGCTCCAGTAACAGCCCCCATCCTCCTCCAAGGACCAGGATTTCAGGTTGATCTCAGATTTATGGAGCCCAGGGGTTTTACCAGATCCCTGTGCTGCCCTTTCTTAGGTGCTTTGAGGATACTTTTGAAGCAATTCCCAATGGGCAGGTTAAAAAAGTTAGAAGTGGAAAATCTGGGTGCCACTTGAGGTCTCTCCCCACTCATGTTGTTTCTCCTCAAAGCCTGGAGGAATCTCAGGAGGTTTAACAGCCCAAGGAAGAGCTATGAGCCTGACCAGGTGAGGCTGTTGTTACTGCAGCCACAGCAGTTTTTTGCAACATCCACAAACTCAATTCCCGCTCAAGCTGTGCAGCAGCAAGGTGGCTGCACTGGCAGGGGACACCTTGCCCAGCAGAGCCATCTGGTAGCACTTGGCTTCACACTGTCCAGCCTCATCCACCTGCCCCACAGGGATCCCAAGAGCAGGATTAGCCCCGGCTCAGAGCAATCTGGATTGCAAGAGCCAGAATAATGCAACTCGGGTAACCCTGGCTGCACCCTCCATGCTAGGACCCCAAAACACTGAGCACCAATCCCCACTTCCTCCCCAGCCCTTCCTAGGGCTTCCAGCCCTAAAGAAAAAAAAAAAAAAATCTGTCTCATTTATGCCATGGTGACCCTCCACTGAGCCCCAAGACCTGGCTCAGCCCCTCTCCCTGCGCCAGGATCAGGCCTGTCCAGGAGCAGAGCTCAATAATGCCTCCCGTTCGGGTGCTGGGAAGGCAGCGCCGTGGCAAACACAAGACCTCAGACAGGCAGAGCTGTCAATCCGGCCCCAATCTCTCAAAAGATTGATTAAGGACAAAAAAAAACAAACAAAAGAGAAAAGGGAACTTATGGACATGAGCTGAGAGGCGGGGAAAGAGGGGAGGGGAAACGAGCCCGGCCAAGTTAAAATTCCGACGGAGAAGTTGCAGCTGAACTATAGAGTCTAGACAACCATTCACAGCCCCGGCCCCAATTGTTATATAGCCTCTATTGTCTTAATTAACCATTTTAGCTGAAATGGAAGCAGACAAATCTTTTCTTCTCCATTCCACCCCTCCTCTGCTGCACACTCATGCAGACAAACACACAACCGAGTCAAGTGCTTTGATTTAAAAAACCCCTCAGCATATACACACACACCCCTTCTTTCGGGGGAGAGCTTTGCAAGGTTCCTTGAGAAAATCACTCGCCAAACAAGCAAGGGGAGAGGGGCTAGTTGGAGGTGGGGGAAAAAAGAAATGCAAATCCTGACGCAACATGAATGGGAACAAATGGGTTGATTCTTTTAATCTCCTAATGTGCTTAATAAAGCATTATTGCAATGCAAATTTTATTTTAATGCTGTACATATTTTATTTGACATGCTGGTAATTTTAGTTGGCTGAACAATCCACTGCTTTGTTTTACCGAGTTATTTCTGTTTGGGGGGATATTTTTGAGGGTATCATGGGACTTCTGCCAACCGATACCCCCCTGGGAATCTCTGCAGCACACTCTTCAGAGGCTTAAGCTAAAAAAATAAATAAATAAGAAGGCCAAACTCTCCTCTCATGACCCCAGTAGAAATGCAGGAGCAATTCAGAACCACTTCTCACCCCCCTCTCTGAACCCTCGCAAGCCCCACAGCCTCTCTTCACTCCTCCCACCGGTTGCCTTCCTGCTCGCTATATCCCACTTACACTGATTTAACAGGGTTTTAGCGGAAAAAGCCCAACCAGCAAAGCAGACGGTTACCCTCACCAAGGACACCAGCGTGAGGCTCTGCCCCGCGGCGTGCAGGGAAGGTGCGTTGGTGCAAGAGGACCTCGGCGCAGAGCCCTACCCAGTCCTCGGACTCTTCAGCCCAAACCAGACAGAGCCTTTCATCCCCCCATCCAGCCTTCTCTAGGGTGGGTTTGGGATTTGTCTGCTCTGAAGGGTGCCTGCCCCTTCGGAAGGTGTTCGCATGAAACATTCCCAGTCCCTGGCTCATGGTCTGCGTGTTGCTAATATTGCCCCCTGCCTCACCATGAGCCAAAATCGGGCATCTCTTCAGAGCAGCACCAGCTTCCCCGAAAGAAATCAGAGCTTTACAAACATTTTGAGAGCCAGCCTTGCCCTGAAGGCGGGGAACCTGCCTCATTTTATGCCAGCGTGTCAAGGTACAAACCTGATTGCAAAAAGAAAGAAATTAGTGACAATTATAATCATCACGCCGGGCTGCAGCTCTAATAGAAAACTGTCATTTTGGCAGGATAAATGCAGCTCAAAGAGCTCTGTAAAACAAACACGGATGTGTGCAAATGCACAAGTTCGCAAGTGCTCCCGAGTCCACTCGGAAAAGGGTTTCTTAGCACGGAGCTGAGCATCAAACTGCCTCCCGCATGTAGTGAACCCAGGGACTGCTCTGCTCCCCCATGGAAACCCCGAGGGATGAGCTGAAGGGCAGGGAACTACAGCATCAAGCACTTTAGGAGACAAGAGACGCAGGCAGAGAAACACAGAAAAGGGATGCAAAAGCCCTTACTAAATGCACTTGTGGGGTCCTGGAGCTGGAGACCCCCACAACAGTGTCCGCAACCCCTTCCCATTTCACTGAACTCCTCCTGCCACCGCGTTTCATCAGGGCAGGGGTAGAAGCACTGCTCGGATGGTGGGGATGGGCTTCTCTGGTGGGATGGAGAGAAGGGAGGCAGATCTCTTGCAAAGACCTTGAGTACAGAGGGAGCATGCCTCACTGCAAGCCTGGAAATCCAGACCCCAGATTTGCATGGCAGCAGATTTAGGAGCAGGCAGGGAGCTCTCCCCATCCTTTCCTCAGCCCTACAAGTGTGCAAGCCTTTGCTGCAGGAGGTGTGGAAATCAGAGGCAAGAAGGGGGTCAACGGTCTTCCCTTCACCTCTGGAGAAGATTGATCCCTCCACAGTTAAACACAGCAGTTCAGAGATGGTGTCAGGAAGCCTTTCAGCTGCTGATCAACACCAGGGAACGGCTGCAGGAAGGATTAAGGGGATTAACATGGTCCAGGAGCTGCTTCTAAAAGGTTTGCCACAGCCAAGAAAGCTGGTCTGCAGCATAAGGAGGGCCAAGCAGCAACCCTTGCCTTCACCAAGGCAACAGGGATTTTGCAAGTCAAGAGAGGTCCGAAATGTGTCCTGGCCCTTGATGGTCCTCTCTCAGGACCTGGCACAGCTGTGCAAACCCACTGAGCTGTTAGTGGTGCCCTCCCAGGATGCAAAGAGCAGCATTTCTGGGAAGAAAAAAACAGTTCTGCCTACTCAAGTTGACAGCCAGGTCTGCAAATTCCCACCTCATTTCATTCCTACAAGGTACACAGGGCACATGGGAACAAGGACCACAGAGACTTCATGCTTTGAGCCCTGCTGGGGACACCCGAGGGGCATGAGACCCATCATGCTGGCTTGTCCTCCAGCCACTCACAGTCAGCAAGTCTAGCCGTGCACCCCTTCCCACATACACCACCTTCACTAGGGCACTCCAACCACTGCAAAAGCAATTTCATGAAGGCCTTCCAGAAGAGCAGACCCTACAAAGATGATCAGGATCACTAACACCTTCAAATAAAGCCTTTAGCAGCATCCTCAACAAGAAAACAGCCAGACCCTTAAATACATACAGATAACAGAGGCCAGCCTGAGAGTGGAGATGCAGGAGGACCAGCACTGGAATGGATGCACCCTGCAGCAAGGTCAGAAGCTGAGATGAACATAGAAGGAAACCAAAACCCCTCCAAGCCCTCCTTTAAATAGAGCAGCAGCCCCAGGAGCCCAGGCTGGCCCCTGCCCTGGTTGCTCATGGGTCTCAGGTGTCATCACCACAGGCCCATGGGTGGCACCACAGCTTGTTTCCACTACCCATCTGCTAACACTCTGCTTGATACCTACCCAGCTGGGGTACAAGAGAGACCTAGACCAGGTGGAGCTGGGGTGATGAGAGCTTGGCGCACGATCTGACCATCACGTGCATGCTCCATCCATCACATGTGTGCTCCAACCACCACATGCATGCTCCAACCATCATGTGCGTGCTCCACCCATCACATGCATGCTCCAACCATCACGTGCGTGCTCCATCCATCAGATGCATTCTCCATGAACCACAACCACACTCCAGCCATCACGTGCATGCTCCAGCCAGCCAGACCTGGCTTAGGGCGGGCACAGACAAGACCTATGCCCTGGAAAGAGGGGCTGGAGAGGACCAGAGGGTGGCAAGGGTGTTGTTGGCTCTGCACACACACCTCAGCCAGCACTCTAGGGTCTTCATCTTCGTTAAAGCCTCCAGGCACGCTCTTAATGTTACCTCTCTAATAATAATATTTCATCTGCTTTATCTGATTAGGTTAGGCTCATTTGATTTTTTCAAAACACCTTTAATCACCTTGCAAATTCCCCATCATTATAAACAGAGCCACCACAAACATTTTCAGCAATCCGAGTTTTATTTTCAGCAATCCTTTTTTTTTATATATATATATATGCAAGAAAGGCAGTTGTAAAAAAAATATAATTTTAAAAATATGAACAAGACAGAGGCTGAGAAAACATTAACAAGGCCTTGTGCTTTCTGCTAAAGTGCCTTCATTTCATTATCATTAAATTTGCCTAGTAATTAGATTTCGGTGCATGAATATTTTAAAAAAATGTAACAGACAGGCTGTCAAAAAAAAGCACGACAACATCAATTCGATAATTTTTTAGACAGAGACATTCATAAGCAATTAACACAGATTTCCTGGGTTTGGAGACTCTTTTCCTTTCTTTTCTTCTTTTTTTTCTTCCAGCCTTGTGTTCTTCACCTGAAATCAAAAGAAAAAGCAAATCACTGTAAACATCAGCGCTTCCATTTCTGCTATTTTTTTCCTGCTTTGCCAACATGCTAACATGATCCCAGTGCCATTTTTCCCTCTCGCCGGCCGCACGGAGCCCTCACTTAGCATGCTCCGGCGCTCCTGTCCCCCACCTCCCACCCCAGCCTTGCTAAACACAGGCAGGCACGAGGTCGGGTCATCCATCAGACCTCCCCACTCCTGCAGGACCAGATTAAATTAAGGTTGCATGAAGCTTCTGTCTTGATCTTCAGGCATTTCTGCTGAAAACAGTGATTTTGATCACTATTTGCATAATTGTACAGTTACGTATTCACCGGGTCCCTAATTATACGATCTGTGTTCGACACTGCTCCAGACGAGGGGAGGCTTGCGAGGGGCATACTAAACCGTCTGCTCTGCAGTTATCCACTGCGTCCCTGGGCCTGATCCTGGCTCCAGGTGAGCTCGAGTATGACCGCCTTCCCACAGCTCCTCCTTGCAGGTTTGTGACCACAAAACCGCGGTGGGGACAGCCCCGTGCTTGCCCTCCCCACCCTATCTGTGTGTGATACGCACTAAGAGCAATGCCAGCCCCCAAAAAGAGGTGTTGTGGTTGGGATGCCAGTCCCCTGCTCTATAGCTACCAAAACGACCCCCTGCAGAGTCATCATCCTCTGATTTTCACCCAAAGGGATGCAGTCAAGGTGCAGCACCACAAGCCTCTGCCTTGCCCATGCTGCACGCTTCCAACAGGACCAAAAGGTGGATAGAAACCAACATAGTCCCAGATTTCCCCCTTTTTTCCCCTCCTCAGTGGTCCCAGAAGAACCTCACATGCCAGAAAGAAATCCAGCCATGGGGCTGTTTGCTGGGATGATGCAAGGTCTGAGCTATTTTGGAGGTGAGGGTAGCACAGGGTAGGCTTGGTCCATGCCTGGAGCCCGCACAGACCCCAGGCTGCATTTCCCGATACGGTGCCGCCAACCCAATGGAGATGCCCAGGAAGGAGCTGGTTGCTCACAATCAGCTGCTTGCACTTCCAGGCAGGCAAGTTCCCGCTCCCTCCTGAACTCTTCATTTGGAAAGAAGCAACACTCTGGGGGGATTTTATTTCAGACAGAACTTCCAAATTTCCTGGGTTTAGTCCTAAATCAGGACCAAACACTTGAAATACTCTAGAAAAGGGGCCTCTTTCCTCTGCATATCCCAAGTCCTTAAGAAATCAAGCCCTTATTTTAACTGAGCCCGCTAAATGCCAAAAGCTCTGCCAGACCTCAGCTTTATGTCTGTGCTCTCCTGGGGGAGAGCACAACATTTTGCAGTAAGCCCCATTCAAGACAGCTCAGGGCTACCGTGGACAGGTAGCCAAAATGATCTTTGCAGGTCTTAAAGAGCGTGGACCAGAGCTAATAAGTGTGCTGGGAAGAGAAAACAATACCAGAAAAAAAAATCAAACCCCAATTATTTGACCTAAACATACATGGAAGTTAAAAATCTGTGCCTATGTTACTTTTTTATTATTGCTATCATCATGATCATCAATCTCTGGCAAATTAAGAATACACAAAACAGCCACACACAAAGAAAATCCTAGACCTCAACTCAGGTCATGCCTTCCTAAAATCTCCTTTGCATGGTTTTATCGGCAAGAGCAGGGAGTGGAAGCAGTTGGTACAAGCAGCTGAAAGACCAAATCAAAAGCATGTGAGCAGATTAAAGAATCAATCTCTCCGTTTGATGCAGAGGAAATCCCACTAATTATAAAGAAGGGGCTTATTTCCTGGAGTCACTCTGTTTGAAGTCATCAAAACTAGTAATACTTAATTACTCTACTTTATGGAATATATAACATTGAGCCCCTTCTCCCACTCACCAGTCCTCTGATGCCATCGCTGGTGCTGGCATTTCCAGTGGGTTTATGGTGATGTTCCTCCTGTACCTATGCACTTATTTATTCAAATGAAGCCCTTAACAGCCCTCGCATGAGCCTGCGGGGAAGCATTTAAACGTGCTTTAAAAGGAGGTTATAATGAAAAAAAAAAAAAAAAATCCAGAGTGATTTAGCCATGCAAGCTACCTTGCTATTATTGCAAACGTGTGTGCATTGTGTGCATGCTGTGCCAGCAAACACCTTCAAAATCAGGCATTTAGAATTAAACCAAAGTGAAGGTATTTGCCTCATCCTAATCCTTGGAAAGGGAAGGGGACTGGCAGTGGTGCTACTGAAACACAGCCTCCACAAGCCCTTGAGCAGCCTTTCGGACCTTGTTGAGCAATCTTTAAATGCCCAAGTAAGAAAAGAGCAAGCTGCCAGCTTTTTATTTATTGACACATCTAGATTACATCTATAGATAGGGAAAAAAAAATACATTCAGGTATTTTGAGGGAAAAAAAAAAGTGACAGGTAGGCATGGGATCTTCTCACAACTGGTATAAAAATATTTAATATCAAGAACTGTCTGATTTTCCTCATCCCTCTAGGTGGCTGTAGGGCAAACCTGGTCAGGATGTGCTTTGCTCAAGGGCCAATAACTGCCAGTCTCATAAAACACCACGCTAAATCTCCAGTTTCTGGAGCCAGGTGATTAACATGGAGGGGTACCATAGCTTTCTTTAAAAAACAACAAAAAAAAAGTAGCAATAATCATATTTTTACAGGTTGAGAGAAACCTTGAAAAATGTGACCCAAGAGATTCAGGCAGGAAAAGGCAAGTAAGTTCATTTTTATTAAGCCTTGCCATTCTCGATGCAATCTCAAGGGGGGCTGAATACTCCCGAGCACATTCCTGGCACTGAAGCTTCTCCCAGGACCTGAGTCCTCAGGCAAAACCATCTCTGCCAAGGGAGTGAAAACCCTCTCCCAGGATGAGGTTAGGGCCTCTAAGCCCATCACCCTTCCAAAGACCACCTCCAGGGAGCAGGTTTCATGAAAAGCTGTCCATTTCCATGGCTGGGGAACACCAGGACAACCCAGGTTTGGGTTTGACTTGCTCAACCCTGGCTGGTTATGAGACTTTTTCCAAATTGCTCTCTTTTTCCAACTAACCTGGTAAATTTTGGACAGGAGAGACAGGAACACATCTCTTCATCACCACCTACACACACCTACCTGGCTCTAAGGGTGCTACACAGACAACGCTATTACTAGTAGCCATAATCTTGCTGATCCGTTGTGGAGTTTCTCCCAATAACTGAGTCCAGCTGGGAAAGCGCATGGGAGATGTGGAGATAGGTGCTGCTGTTTGAAATTCTGCACATACCACCCCACATCAGGAATGTCCCAGGAATGCTGCTGTGGAGTCATGAGGCTTCACAGCCAGGAATTGGGGGTGAAAAGGTTTTGTTTTTTTTTTCCCTAAGACGGAAAGGGAAGAAATCTGCTAAGCTCAGGTTTGACCTGACTGGGCAATGCAACTGGGCTCCACACAAGTTCAACTGGCCTGAAAAATCCCTGTTAAGATGCCTGAGCTTTGTGAAAACACCAAGCCGGAGCACATCTCTAAAAACCCCTCTACCTGCCCAAGGACCCTTATGGTTTTGCTGTTGGTGGGAGAATGAGTGAGTGCCATGCTCAGCAGCAGCTGCACCGCAGGGGTGGGCATTTTGGTGCTCCCCATGTCCTCGGCTCATGCCCCTCCTTGGTGCTTTTTGCAGATAAGGTCCCAGAGATACCCCAGGACTACTGGGCTGTGTGGGAGGATGGATGTGCAATGTGGCATCTGCACAGACCTGGAGGATGAGAGCTCAGTTTCCAGCCCAGCGACACATCTGCTCTGTGTCCCCAATACTGCATGGCCCCACCGAGACTTTCTCTGCTTGGGGTTCTCCTTTTGAGGGCGAGCATCCACCTGGAGAGGCACAACTTGGAGTTCTCTTGGCTGCATCTTTTACATGCTTGCATAACGTGAATCAAAATATTTCCCTGAGCTTCATGGAGCATTCCAGCATTTAGCCCCTTGCAGGTGATGATAATAGTTCAAGCTGGATCTGAAATAAAACTCTCACATCTCGGTCCCTCTGGAACGGAGAAAAACCCAAGATGAACCTATTGCTGATCATTTTTTTCCTTCACTTCTTCAGCGCTAAGGAGGAAAAGAAGGATCCACTGCGAGGTGAACATCCCCATCTTTGCTGGCTGGTAAGAGAGCAGCAAGAAAGGAATTGGATTTTATCCAAAGAGGCTTTCTAGGGCTGGAGACTTTCTTCCCTGCAATCTATCATGGCCACAGGCAGCAGCAAGGAGTAGACCTGGGTCTTGGCTCCAGGTCTCCATCTCGGCCATGACAGCAATGACCTGCCACAGGTGGGAAGGAGCTCAGGCTGCATCCCTGCTGCCCGGGCTCTGGGCAGACAAGACAGACTTAACCCTCACCCTGGTTCTAGCCCTGTCCTACATCAGAGCTCCGTGCAATCCTCCTAACAGTGGAACACAAACTAATGTTTTGGGCGCTGCTTAAAGAAGCGTGCAAAGGCACACTGAGGCCACAAGTGATGGACATTTTCCCCATGCAACCTCAAAAAGGGATGCGGGCTCAAGCAGAAGCAGTTTCTGTGCCTGAAAAATAAACACATTCGCAAGACCTAAACCTTTCTGCAAGTTAAGCAGGAGGGCTTAAATGCTCTGCTTGGAGGGATGCGGGAAGGGGGCCCCGCTCCCCATCAGCTCTCCCTGGAGGAAGGGACGAGCAGGTCCCCACCACCACCGTCAAGCGAGGACCTCGCTACAGCCCGGCCGAGGTCTGTTTGTCACTTTTCCTTCATTATTTGCAGTTTGTACACAGGCGTCATTAGGGATTCATTCGGTTTCCCTAGCAGCAGGCATTAGTCTGGCTTCCCTTTCCCCCTTCTCTCACCAGCGCCCTTTATTTTTAGTGTCTTATTTACAGTTTGACAGAGTAACTGTAACCCTTGCAAGCTACTCCAGCGGCTTTAATCGGGGGAATAATGGGTCCTGTCTGGCGATGAATAGAATTTAGGGGACAGATTGTTCCACACTCGCCCGGTGGGGTAATTTATTTATGTGCGCACTTGTCAGAAGGAGAAAGGGACGGGGGATCTGTATGCGCCGAGGACACTGCCGGCGCTGAAAGGGAAGGGAGAATGGAGCCAAACGCCCCAGATCCCGCTGCACACACACCCCCCCCCCCTTCTCTGGCAGCTGAATGCCTCCGGTGGCCGTGAACTTGGAGGGGCCGAAAGCCCCATTCCCAGGCCCTCGGCACGTCAGTGGGGCCGCCGAGCGGCTGGGCTGCCGGCAGCGGGGCTCGGGGCTCCAGATGGGTCCGGCCATGGCGGGCAGCCCTCCCCAGCACTGCCCCGCATAGCCGCGGCGCGGGGAGCACGTCCCATAGCAACGGTACAGTAGCAGGAGCACAGCGGGGGTCTGGGAAGAGAGGCAAAGCCCTCGGAAAAATACAGGATGGGTCCAGACAATGGCCCTCTCTCATATCATAAATTACACGGCAGCAACAAAAGGGGACGGATCCTGTGCCCGTCCCCGCTCCCACAGCCTGCGTACTTGCTGGGTGCCGGTGGGCATCTCTGGGCATGGGGATGGTGGTGGCACAGGGAGAGGTGGTGGCATTGCACCTCCAAGCCCATGACACATTCACCCTTTCCCCGTCCCCTAAAGCGCATGTCCTTCGCTCTGCAGAATGCCTGCTTTCTGCCCCAAAATGCTGCGTGAGCATCCACCACCTGGGCACTGGAGTCATCTATCACCCCGTGGCTGTGGTCCCTCAGCTGATGCTAACTGTGCGCAGGATCGGGGAGAAACGGCTCCTGGTCCAGAGGTGGGATGATTTCTCCTTCTTCTGCTCTTCAGAGAAAAGGCCCTTTTGCTCCTTTTTCCTCTCTGTGGCTCAAGGCTGGGAGCATTTTGCATCTAGAGCTGACAGCGGCAACGTCTCAGCTCAGCTTCTCCCATGAGCTTTTGCCTGGCGATGGCTGGGGCCAGACCAAGCTCCATCATAGCCATCCTTGGGTTTCCATGCAAAGCAGGATGGCAGGATCCACCAAGCACCAGGGCCACCTCAGCCAGGCGATCATCCCCCTTAGCAGAGAGGATTCAGCCCACAGAGACCCCAAGAAGAGGTGGGAGAGCCATGCAGGGGTTCCCTTCACACCCACAACCACCAGGCAGCATCAGGCTAAACAAGAAGAGGGGCTCAGGCTGAACCCACCCAGACCCAGACATGGAGGTGCTGAAGCTCCACCAGAATTTGTTGCTGATGTCCCTTAAATATCTCCCCGGTTGGCTTGGCTCCATCTACCCTTGGCACCTTTCGTTTCCAAAAATCCTTGAAGTTAGCATATAATTACACTTTCTACCCAAGCGAAGACCCTTTTTAAGTTGCCAGTATGGTATAAAGACACCCCTGATCTGGCTACGTACGTTTTTTACACCTGTGTAGCTGTTTTGGCTCCAGGGGGATTTGCCTTCACCGCTCTGTTGGTAGAGTCGGAAATGAAACCACCACGGCTGCAGACGGCCATCCCTGTTAACAGCAGCCACGTTGGTACAGAGCATCTTTCTGTTCCTGGGGCTTTACCAGTTTACCCATGTACTGGGAGAGATGCTTAGAGCTGGGTGAGCCGCAGAAGCCTGAGTGTGGGCAGATGTCCAAGCAAGCACCCAGACCCACCTCACCCGTCCCAGGTTCCTCTCCCACAGGTGAGGATGCTACAAAGGACCACGGTTTCTGGCTACATTAGACCTCAAACCATGCAAGCAACGAGCAAGTGGATGGCATAGGAAGACTAAACCAGTCAGAAAGCACCAAGATATCCTCTCTAGACCATGGTGCAGAGAAGTACAAGGTCTTCTCTGGATCTCCACTGGCCGGAGAACAGCCCATGCGATGCTCCTGGCACTTTTCCACCACTGCCCTGGGACCAAAGGCGATGTGCTGGCTGCTTCGGGAGCAGAGGTCTGACCGTAGGTCCCCACAGCCTGGTCCCATGAGAGCTCTCAGCCAGCACAAGCCACCTGGGCATGCTGGAGCAGAACTGCACATGGAGGTCTAGCAAGATGGGGACAATGTCTGCCTGGACACAGGGACAGGACCTCACCCCAGGGGCCCTCCACCAGCTCACAGCTGAGGGATGCCCTCAGACCAAGAGCCTAATTCAGGGAAGACCTTCCCCTTGGCAGAGGGATCGAGACCTCTCCTTGCCCAGCTGAACTCAAGCCAGGGCAAGAGTCCTTGCATATACTTAAAACGTGCAAGAAAAAAGTGTTTACACCGGAAACCCATGGGGCTTTCACTGCCCTGTGCCATGGGTGAGCACTCCAGCGGGTGCAGGCAGCCCATCTCCCAGGGGTCAAGGGCAGCTCCTGCACCACTCCATCCCACCGCGAGAGGAGAGCGGTGACGATCGGCAGCGAGACCTGCGGCATGATTGCGTCGGGCCTGGCGGGGGGAACCCCCTTGTCCGGGTACAATGACTGTCTATTCTGCTGATCACAAGCCTAATCCTCTTTGGTTTTTAATTGGCATTTGGGCTAAGCTGATTTAAACCTCTTCACCTTGTTGGGTCCCCCCCTCCCCACTTCTTTCTTTTCTTGGGGTTTTTTGGGTTTTGTTTTTTTTTTTTTTGGACCAAATAACAACGCTGCCATCACCAAGTCCCCGGCACAATGACATCTTTGTGCAAGGGCGAGAGGAGAGGAAAGGGGAAGGGANGGGTTTTTTTGGGTTTTTTTTTTTTTTTTTTTGGACCAAATAACAACGCTGCCATCACCAAGTCCCCGGCACAATGACATCTTTGTGCAAGGGCGAGAGGAGAGGAAAGGGGAAGGGAGGGGGGAGAAGGGAAATGTGCTGAACCCACTCGGAAACAATGCGGAGTTTGTGATTCAGACTTGACCACTGGCAAAGGACCTGCTTCAGCTGCGCCTCGTTAATAAACGCACTGTCCCTTCCCAGCCCCTCTCTCCCTGCCCATCACCTCCGCCTCAGGCCAGCCACCCAACGGCACGGGCTCTACCTGCGGTCCCCATCTCTCCATGGATGCAGCATCCCCATGCCCCGATGCGACCCGCCGGAGCGGTACCCACATTCCACCCCAGTCTCACCAGCGAGGCTCCGGTGTGCTGCTCACGGGGCGACGCGCAGCGGCAGGACGGGGACGTCCCGGTGTCCTCTCTGCCCTATCTGTCCCCAAACCGGTGCTGGTGTCCCCACGCCAAAGCCCTGTGCGGGCCGGCAGCCCCGAGCAGCCTGGATGGACGCTGGTGCAAAATGTGATTTACATCGTGCTCCAGGCCAGGGTCTGTTGGCAGAAGGAGGAAGAGGAGGAGGATGGTGCACGTGGGATCAGCCATGGTGAGGGGCTTCTGTTGAGGGTCCTGCTAGACAGGTCCTGCTGGCAGCTCCCACACAGCCAGGGTCTCATGGCTTTTGAAGGCTGGGAGTTTTTTCCATGTAGCCCTCACTCCTGGGTTCGTGTTATAGTGAGCCGATCTGAGTTAAAAACAAAAGCAACAGAAACACCATTATTACCTTCTTTCCATTTAAAAGACAAAAAAAAAAAATACCCACCCCAAAGAACCCCAAAAGAGCCTTTTGTTCCTGTGGGTGGGAAAGACACCTCTCACGGGGTTTGAGGATTATGAGTTAACAAACCAACGATAACAGAAGATAATACAGAACAAAATCCATGGTTGTTCTAGACTTTGGGCCAAGTGGACGGCGAGGAAGCTGCTGGCAACCGTGAAGCTTTTGGCCCCTCTTTTTCTCCATAATATGGGCCACCATGGGTTCGCACCAGTCCCTGACCACTTGCTGCAGGGACACTCAGCCCATCCCGGTGGTGTACCGGTGCTAGAGACTGTCCAGTGTAAGAGCTTATGGAAAGCCTTTTAAAAAAAAAAAAAAAAAAAAAAAATTATAAATCCACTTACCAGGAAATTCCCTGTGAACTTTCACCAGGGCCAGAGACCCACAATTTGCCAGCCAGAAAATGAGCAGAGCATCATGTAGGGTGAACCCATGCTCCTCCCTAGAAGGGAGAGAAAGAAAAGAGGATGGGAATGTGTTAAATGTCAGCTCCATCCTCCCCTGGCTGGATTACACCAGAACAGGGAGATTACAGCCACGTTTCTGGCAGAAAAGGGGAAAGAGGAAGAGAGAAGTCAGTTGGAAAACTTTCAGCATCCTTGCACCCATGCCAGTGTCCAAAACCAAGCCCCTGTGGAGATGCCCCAGCGGGTCTTCAGCCCTGTAGGGAGCAAGAGGATCCGGAGCTTGCTCCAGGGGGATTTGAAATAGGGGAAAGCTCTTATTTTATTGTTTTGAAATAAGGGAAAGCATCACCATTCCTTGTCCCCGCCAAGCATGGTGCCAGCCAGTGTCCTGCTGTGGTCACAGTGGCAATCTTGCCAGCCCCAAGTATTCAAGAGTTACGAGGCAGGACCGAAAACTATAAATCTAAATCAAAAACACACTTCCCCCCCCCCCCCCCCCTTCATTTGCTTTCTAGGGAGCCGTGTTCTCCAGACTTCCTTCCCTGCCCAGGGCAGTGGCTACTCAGCCAAGGCACTTGAAAGCCAAAACGAAACCCAGCAGCATCCTGTCACTGCGGGGGATTTATCCAGATGCCGAGAAAGCTGGGCTGCCCCGAGTGCTTTGCCATGGCTAAGCTAGGGGAGACCCATCACCGGTGGGAGCCGCATGGAGGGAAGACGCTTGGATCAAATGCGGAGCGAGGAGCCCGACGCAATATATCCCTGTGACCTCAGCCCCAGTGTTCTGCAGGGTTTTCCCCTTGCTGATGCAGTGGGAACCAAACAGGAGAGCTCCAGCACCGGCAGCATCCCTGCCTAAAAATAACAAAACCAAGCAGCCACGATCCTCGTGCTGCCAGCCGCTGCTCCATATTGCTTTGGAGCATCGTTACAAAATTTTTTTTTTTAATATTGTATTAGTATTCACTTTATTTATTTTTCATCTGTATAAACTATAAATCCAGCTATTCACAGGCTTCACTTTCTGCCCAGTGCAGTATTTACTTGGCTTGTTTAATAGAGGAAGGCACTTGGGCCAGAGAAAGAGCCTTTTCTCCTGCCCGTTAGTCCCATAAATCATTGATAACGCTACAGAAATCAGAAAGACAATCCGATCTGGTGGAAATTAAGGGATGGAGACTGAGTGAGTGGCATTGATAGGAGCAGAGCGGGGATGCCCAGACCCGTCCTCTCCTTCCAGCCCCACTTCCAACCCATTACGGTGCCCAGTCCCAGGGTAAGAATGAGAAAAAAGGAAAGGGAAAAGAAAAATCCCCCAGCATGGACCAAAGGTTATAAATAAAAGCAATGAGAAAACAACTAAGTAGATGCAGCTTAGCCAAATAGCTAAGAGCCTTAGTGCATTTTTGCAAGCTTTAGGAAAGTATTTCCCATTCCTGAATAAGCAAGTTTGGCAGGCGGAGGGGAGCGCATGGCTGCACACCCTTCGCAGCTCGGGCTGGATCTGCCAGCAGGGCCGGGGAGACCCTGCAAGCTCGCAGGGACCCCGTGCTGCTTCGGGTTCAGAGCATCGCTATCCCCAGGGACAGTGGCCAAGGCCACCAAAAGGAATACGACGGTGATGGTCACCACTTCCCTGGTCCCATCCCACCCTACAGATCCCACCAGGGACCAGGATCAAGCCAAGCTGAAAAGTGCTTCCCCGAGGGGATGACCCCAGCCAGGCATATTTGGGGCTCCAGCATCAGCCCACCAGGAAAAAAAAACAAAAAAAACCAAAAAAACCCAAGCAACCGTGATTTATTTTTCTTCTAAGGATAAATTTCTGGTTATTCTTAATCTGCTTTCAAAATTCCTGTCTCACCAGGGTTAAACTCACTTGGCATATTGAGGCTTTTAAGTTTCTAGGTCTCATGGCAACAGAGGGATGGGGAGAAATTAAAAAGAACAACAAACCCGGCCTCATGTAACACCAAGATTTTCACCTAAACCACAAGCCTCTTGCAACAGGATCTTCAGATAAAAACACTCCAAAATATTTCAAGTGCTGTAGTAAAATTAATCTGTTCAACCACACCAGGCTATATGCCGTATAAAGTGATTTTTCCCCTCTCTCGTATTAACCTGAGTGCCATAACTTTGTACCCACAAATCATCTGGACCAGGTGAAGCCTCTCACGCCTCTGCCCATCCCACACAAGGAAGGGATGAATTCGCTCGTGTTTGATACCGATTTTTTTTTTCTCCCTCCTAAACAGCCACAAAATGCTCTCAGCAACAGAAAAATGAGTCTGTTGAATTTTTCTAGTCCAAAAAAAAGGGAAGGGGGGGGGAAATTAAACAGCTGTTTCCCTAATACTAACGCAATACACAAAGAATTAAATGTCATCTAATGCGACTAGGAAAAAATTCTGCAGTCGAGCCTCAAAACCCATAATATCCCCATGTGGCATGGAGGTCATTTTAAAAGATAATTAAAAAAAAAAAATTCTGGTAAAAAAGACTGTACGCTCGCCTTTGGTGCTATCCCCGCTTCAAAAACTGAAGATGGAACAAAAGGAGGTTGTTTTTTGGGTGTGGGTTGGTGCTTTGCCGGGGGGGTTTCGTGGCCACGACGCCCTGTACAAAGACCATCGCCGGCGGGAAAAGGAAAATCCCCACGGCCGAGGCCGGGACGAGCGCCCCACGGAGCCAAACGCCCCATGGCGAGGATGCGGTACCCGGGATGCTGCGGGCGGGATCCATCCCCGTCCCCATCCCTGGGATGCTGCGGGAATGCAGCCCACCGCATGGCAAGGACCAGGGGGAAAGAGAATCGGCCATTTTACACGTCGGCTGCCTAAAATGGTGGCTCCCACCATTTTTTTTCCCCTTTCTGTTACCGTTTCAGCACGCATGCACCCGCGGGGAGGGGAGGGAGAGGGGCCGCGGCCCCCCGCGCGCGAGGGCGTCGGGAACGGGAGCCAAGATGGAATTAGAGGGAGAAATTAAAGGAGGGGAAGGGGGGGAGAGGGAAAGGATGCGCTTCGCCTCGACACGGCCTATCCGCCGTTGGCTTTTGTGCGTCCTGCGGAAGGGAGAGGCAGGAAGGCATCAAGGGGGAGAAAAATGGGGGGAAAGAAAGGGGGAAAAAAGAGCATTTGGATGAGGATGATGAGGGGCAGGGATGCGCGTGGGATGCGGGGAAAAAAATCTTCCCTTCTTTCTTCGCCGACCCCCCTTCGCCCTCCCCGCAATCCCGCTTTGACTTTTCCCACAGAAGTAGCCAACCTCCAAGAATGCAAATGACATTCATTATGTAAATGCATGCAAATCAGGTTTAACTATCGGAAGAAGGGCTCGGAATTTCTAATGGGTTAACTCTTTCGCGCACAACCAGGATAACAAGAGCCCCGTGTCTTCCTCGGGGCTTTGTGTTTCCCCATCCAACCCCGGGCACCCCGACCCGCACCCCTCAGCGGGCGCCCCGCAGTCCCCAGGGAGGGTGTCGGGGGGAACAAAGCACCAGGAAAAAACCCAACAACAACAATAAAAAAAAAAAAGAAAAACCATTGGCGTGGGAGCTGCTGCCCCTTCGTTAAATGCGCCCGCAGGAGATGAGACAAAGCAGGTTTAAATCCAGAATTGCAGAGGGAAA
>VZTL01032296.1:0-10347 GCA_013400535.1 Scopus umbretta
GGTTAAACCACAACAAGCCCATGGCTCTGTATGGGACGTAATGATGTGCTGTCATTGTGTGACATTTCAGGCTACTGAAAAAAAGGAAAGGAATATGAAGTGCAGCAGCTTCAGTGACTGTGTCACCACAGAATAATGGAATCAGAGACTCATAACTGTGGGTGGAGAGGACCTCCACAGGTCATCTAGTCTGACTCCCTTGTTCAAAACAGGTCTAATTAAAACAGGTTGCCCAAGGCTGTGCCCAGCTGAGACCTGAACAGCTCTGAAGACAGAAGTTTCACAGTCTCATGGTAACCTGTTCCAGTATTTAACCACCCTCACAGTAAAAAATAATTCCTAATGTCTAATTCAAATTTCTCATGTTCCAATTTGTGTCCATTGCTTCCTCTCCCATCATCATGCATCTCTTCTCAGAGTTGTGCTTCATCTTCTCTGTGTAACCCCATCACACCAAATGGGAAAGCCATCAAATGACTACAGCTTTGCATGGAGAACTAGACCTTAGTGTGGTAAGGTCTAGTGCAGTAATAGAGACCTAAAGCTTCTTTTCTGATCAGCTGAAAAATCATGCTCCACCCATGATCCCAGGCATCCCTGGAGAACCCTCACATCCTTTTCTCATGCTTTTCCTTGGACAATTTTGTCCGAGCCCATGCGGCAGACAGCATCTTTGTACTCGTGAATGTAAGTCAAGCTCTGGGCTGGCTTGGTCAAAGGAGACGACTTGACATACTCTGGAGAGACAGAGCTATTGCTGCTTTACCAGGCAGCAATTTCTAGCAGCAACAGGACCACTTCTGGTGCACAGGTGGGAGAAAGGAGAGGATCCGCTAATCTGTGGGTCAGTAGAATGGACAATCAAACTGTAACACAAGCCTGATGTGGTTTAAGGTGGGAGAAGAAGAGCAAGAGTGACACTTTCCAGTGACAGCCACATCATAACAGGAGTCTTGGGGCCACGAAAACAGCCATTATCACTGAAAGGCAAAAGATGGCACTTCCAAATGAAAAGCAAGGCCAGCATGTACCCCATGCAGTACCATAAATCAAACCAAATTCTCTGGGTACTGCAAAGGATGCAGTGTGTAATGCCACAGGAATTCCACTGCAGTTCGAAAATAGGAGTCTTTTCCCTGTAGACATTTCAGAGGGGATGTGGGAGTGGGGTTGGGTGGAAGTTGTCCAAGTGCCCTCCATGGACAGCTGGAAAATACTTGAGACTCAGCCAGCTCCAGCTAACCATACAGCCCAATGAAGTCACAGGGGATTCCTGGCTCTGCTTTCATGTCCTTCACCCACCACAAGGAAATTCCTCTTCCTACTCCCCCCTCCCCAGGCAGGGAGGCTCCTTTTTTCCCCAAACTTTTGCTTGACAAACAAGGAATCTCTCAGACTTCCCAGGAACGAGCACCAGCCTGCCACCAACGTTTTTGGTGTGCTGACAACACATTCCCTCAAGGCTGCAAAGGGTTAACTCAACACACAGCAACCTTGCTTCTGAGGCACCAGGCAAAAGCCCAAGAACCACAACTCAATCTGTGAAGACAGGTGCTGAATCAAGTGGCTTGAATATTTTCAGAGAACAGACTTTCTAAACTCTCCATATCATCAGTGAAGAGAGATGCTCCTCCAGGCGGTAAGCCAAAGTGAACACCTGATTCACCCCTGCCAAAGGGCTCTTCTCCATGGTGACTCTTTAGGGGGTCTCTGCTTGCATACAGGAATACTCTTTGCTAGAATTTGTGAACCTTCATCCCTGTTTCCAGCACACAATTCCCAGCTGATGCTCAGCCTTGCCTCCCTTCTACCCTGCCACAGACAGACAAAGCCCACTACCATGACGTAAACAGGACATAGTACCACCCTGGCACAGCACACAAGCCAAGATGGGTTACTTGTTCTGCCTCCAGACTAGACTGGTAGTGGTTCTCATAACTGCAGCTGCCTCGCACTCTGGGTTTACCTGCCCTGAAATTTCTGATGTTAATGCAGCTGGCAATATGCTGTATTTTTAGGTAAAAGCTAAAGTCCTTCTGTACTTGTTGAGACTACTTGCATCCCGATGACCATGGTCTAGGAATTCTGACTCCAGTCCAGCACTATGTTGGTATGCCACAAACATCATTGTCAGTATCATGACAACTTGTCAAGGCAGCAACATTCAAATTACTCATCTGGAGAGGCTTTGGTAACACAACCAGATACAAGACACATGCAAGAGGTGAAGGGAAGACTAAGGAACAGCCAGATATTCCCCTGCAATCACAGAAGGCACAACACTGCTGGAATAATACCCTCTGTAGTCCTCAGGAGTCTCTCATCAGCTTCGCTGGGTGTTGGACTCCAGCCAAAGAGCATTTGGGTACACAAGGGATAAGGGACATGCCTGGAAAAACCCACCTCTAAAGCACGGACAGCAGGAGTAGAACAGCCTAGGAAGCAGCCATCACTGGCAGTACCACTTAAAAGAGTTTAAAATTTGCATGAGTGGACGAGTATCAGGATGTCAAAGAGGGTGAAAGGGCAAAACACTCCTACATGAGGGCCTTCAGGATCAGGGGTTTCCCTTATGCATGAGCAATTTCTGTTGGATTCAGAGGTAACCCTCAACCTCCATGTTGAAAGTGGATTTGGCTTTGAGACTGAAGCAGTAGCAGATGCTGCAGGGTCAGAGTGTTGCACTGGCAAAGCTGCAGACGGGATCAAAAAGATAAGTTGTGGTTCAAGACTGTGATCCTTCCATATAGATTTACTGGGGAAAGGGACCAGGAAGGCTGCAGATCACTAGCACACAGCAGGGAAGCTCCCAGTTACATCAGATGCTAGTACGCAACTTCTTGAGGTCAGATTTGGGCAAGAAAGACAATAACATTAGTGTTAGACCAGAAAGACCTGCAGGGCATTTTGCCCCGAGATAGGCTGAAGAATTAGTGCTGTTAACAATGGCACGGCCTAGCTATTCCTGGAAGTGTTTGCTAAAAAGTTATTCACTAAATCATCACTGCACCAGCCAAAGGCAATGCTATTTTAGACCTGGTTTTGGTAAGCACTGTAGAAATTATGGAAGAGCACATGAGAGAAAAAAAAACTTGGCCTGAACAAATAATGAGCTGATTCAGATTAACTTAAATGGAGGAAGGCAGGTCTTGAACTAAGAGTGGAACAACAGGACTGACCAGCAGACACCACTGCATCCGAGATGCCAGGGAAAGTGGGGTGAAATGGGAATTTCCTGAAATCAAGCTGACTCCAGTGAAAACAAAAAATAAAAGGCCCTTTCAGAAGTAAGAGCAGAAGGAAGGAGCAGATCTGCTAAGCAAGGAAGGTGGAGATGAAGCTCAGCATAATTGAGATGTATCCCTGGACAAAACTAATGTATGGTCTCCAATTTATTCAGGATTGTGAGGCAGGATTAGACTTCACTTCCAGTGGGGTATAGCAAGATTAAGGGTACTGGAGCAGAGCTTAAGACAGAGCGGGAAAAAAAGGTGGCAGCATTTGGATGGGGGCTAAAGTACCATTTGGGCAGGGTGGGAAGGAGGATGGAATGCTGTGGAGGTGGCATGGCAGCGAGTCACAGCTCTGAAGGGGAAGGGATGTAGGGATACAGAACGAGGGGCAAAAAAACAGGAGGGGAAGTGCAGAAATGGAAATACTAATAGTTAAACAAAATAAATCAGTGCATGTAATACATTTGTAGCAGGAGCCTGAGGAAACACCACCCTGAATCCAGAAGGAATGACCACAGGGCATGACTGGCAAACAACTACTATGATACATGCAGTGGTGTCTACAGGGGTGAACAAAGATCATAATGAGACAGGCTGATCTGGTTGTCCTCTCTCCAACAGACCTTAAATCTACCTGCAAGTTTCATCAGTCTTTCAGGTATAAAGGTCTCCATGTTATTACTTTCACCCTCCTACCCCATCTTTAAAAAAAAATAATGTGAATGCTTAACCACAGGGACTGATGTAGATGTGATCACTCAAAGGTCAGTGAAGGACACGCAATGCCCTCACTGGGCAAACTCCGAATACACTGCCAGGGATGCCAAATTTTTATCCAGCTGCCTGCATCGACAGATCCCAGACCCTGCTGGCATGAACACAGGCAAGGGCATGCTGCACTCATTGGCCTTTCTCTGGGGAAGCAACAGTTGGGCATCAAGGTCCCATGGCGGGCACCCTCAGGACACTTGTGCCAATGGGACCAAACCCCCTAGAAGATCTTCTGATCTCCCCTTCCAATGGTGTCTTCAGATACAGCTTCCTCTTGTGGCTTCTCACTGGAGGCTTTGCCAAATCTGAGGCTTCTCTTGGATGCTAAAGCATCTGCATCATCAGACCCCAGGATTTCCGACCAGCACTGCAGGAATGGGGAGTTCCCTCCACTGCTCCTCTGAAGGGACAGGGATGTTCAGTGTGACTCTTCCTTCAGCACAGATTAATCACATGTGCATCAGATGCTTGGACTGTTGAAAAACACTGGTTTCATGACGTTTGCACCCTCAGGCCAAGGCTGGCTTACCACTGTACTCAGCTGCTAGCTGCCATGCATGTGATGGACACCACAGCCTGTCTGAGGGCCTCTTGGGATAGCTCTGTTGTGAACTCCAGCACATCTCCATGTGCCTGTGTAGGTTTCCTGGCTATAACTGAGGTACCACCAGCCCTAGTACATCTTAGGAGATGAGGTTTTTGCGAACCACTCATTTGGACACAGGCACCAGCATTTTGTCCAATTTTCATGTCAGTTTCCTAAAAAATCCAATGGTTGTGGCTACTTGATAGACCTCTTGTCTCTCCTGAGCTCCCAGAGGAGTCAATCCTGCACTGCAGAAAGCATCACAACAAGCCATCAACAATCCCAATGGGTCAAAGGGTCCCAGTGCCTGACACAGAAACCGTTACATTATGAACCCAGGAGAAAGTCCCACATTTGGTCTAGGGATAGATGTCTACACTCTCCCTCAGGGACAGGAACCCCCACATTCCCTTTTGCTTGCCTGAAATTAAATTCCTTTAAGAAGGAGGAGACCAATTCAGTACATTGCCTTCTCCATTCCCAGCCCAAATACCATCCAGCATCACCATGTTGCTGGATGAGAAGGGGCATCTTTCTGCAGTGGCCTCATGGAGGAAGCATCTAGACATGGCCCCATAGCACAGACACCATCCCTCAGCAAGAAAGGGCTTGGAGAGGTGACAGGGCAGCAGGAAGAGGAGCACTGGGTCAGGATCAGGCATGAAAAACAGAAATCCAAGGCTGCAGTGAAGCTGATTGAAGCAGGCATGAAGGGAGACAAACAAGGGAAGCATGGCCTCTGGCTCAGCAGGAACTATATGACCTCTCCTCCAAAGGGGCATAGCAGCTTTCAGCTGACGCCGTCAGCCAGCCTGCATCCCGAGTGTTGTTGCTGCCTGGCAGAGACAGTAAGCGGCAAAGCCCTAATCAGAAAGGACAGTTGGATCACAAAGCTCCCTCCTGTGCTTCTCTGCCAAACCAAGATGGGGAAGTCAGGGCTGAGACCTCTTTCTCCTGCACTGCTGGTCCCCCATCCTTGGTGCCTTCCCTGAAAACTGGCTGTTGTCCCCTTTGAGGGCAGCCTCCACATTGATGGGTCCCAGCCCTTTGGTTCACCTACTGGGGTGGACCTTCCGGAGCTATAACCCTCCATCAGCAGTGCTTAGCAGGGACCCGCAAGATTTCTCTGCTCTGCAGTATGTTTTAGGACTGGCACCACTTTCACCTCCCACCAGCAACATTGTAGTGAGGACACCCATTCTTCCCACCACTTCTCCTCCACATTGTTAAACTCCTGGTTGCTAGTCTTACATGTCCTGAGCTACTTCTCACCCAGAAGCAACCTGCAGGGATCCCCTGCAGCCCCACCACATTCACACCCCTGCAGCCTGCTTTAGGGTCTCTGCCACAACACCAGCAGCCCCAAAGGGCTTCCTTCCCAGGACAGAGAGACAAGGACTTCATCTTTGCAAGGTTATCTTCCCAAGAGCCTTCCTCAGACAACCTCAGAAGCGTGACACTTCTGTCTAATTCAAGGTGGAAAACCCTGTGTTGCCAGGAACAGACCCACAAATTCAGCATTTCTTACAGCACTTACACCCTAAAACATCATTTGGTTCTGCCAAACAACCAAATCCTGTATACACTTGAAAGTTAATACAAAATGTCAAACGTTTCGCAAAAAGCTCCCCCAGGAGGCTGGCTTTGAGCTTGTGTTAGCACTACTGATTCACCCCATGAGTCTTCCTTTTTACCCCCTCAGGGAGGACAAATCCATGCAAGTCCCATAAACTTCCTGGCTTATGTGACAATTCTTGTGTTGCTTAAACATAATGGGCCATCAACTTTCCCCTGGGATAAATTTGTCCTAGCAATCGGCATTTTAGTGCTCTACATCTTGGGGGAGCTGATAGCATTCAGGGTTTATTTTAATGGAAGCTGGTAGCCATGATCAATTGCAGAAGCTCTATTTCCACGGAAATGGGTATTTAATAGATTTTTGAAAATGGTGGTTATTGACCCAATGGGCCTTAATGGCTTAAAAACCATCTGATTGTAGTATGTAAGAGTAAATGCATATGATTTTCAAATGCATACTGGAGTAGGTAGTAAAAACCTTTTTAAATTGCAGGAACCTGGTCAATAGGGAGTTTCCATTTGCTTGTTTGGCCTTTCTATTTCTATCAGAGTGAATCATGGCCATCTTTTCCTCAGAGAGTCTTACCATTTCCTCACGGGTGAGATCATCTTAAAACACGCAACCCATCAAGGTATGGGGATGTCTTTCATTAGACCGGGCAGTGATGCAGAATCAGGCTTTCAGAGAGGCTGGGCTCCCAGCTGCTCTCATGGCAGGAGCAGAGGACACATGGACCATCTCTCATCCTCTGTGGATCATGCACTCCTGTTGCTCCCAGGGAGAGCTCCTTGGGAGCTGAAGAGCCATATGTCCCTCAGACTCCTGGATTTAAGCTCGACCTACAGGCTCCCAGTTGATGATCCTACCATGAAATTCCCAGGCAGAAATCTCAGTTCGTCTGGGGTTAACACATACCAAAAACATCAATAGGAGTAAACTCCAAAGGAACATACTAATTACTAAGAAGTAATCCCAGAAGCAGCAAACAGACTAAACCCTGATATTTATTTCATGGTGTCTGCAGGCACTGACTGAAGCCCACCCACCTCCACCCCCCAGCTAAGGCATGTATTTAAGGTTATCGCCCCCACCAGCTCTCCAAGATCTACAAAGGCTCAGCACACGTTGCAGTTACTCCCCAGCTTTGCCCATCACAGAGGCAGCTCCCCTCTCCTGGCTGCCTTTTTCATGAGCCTGCAGGAACACAGATGCCCAAGATTTTTATCTGTTTGAAACCAGCCTGTGGGTTCAGCCATTGCAAAGATGAGATCCCAAGCCATGTGTGTGCAAGACAGCAAGGCTGGGTACATGTCACCACCATAGAATAAGCCAGACAAAAGTCAAGGATCTGAAAACTCCAAAATTTCAAAGGGATATCTGTCCACCTGCTCCCTCTTACCTTCCCCTTCAAAAACCCAATGAAACAGGAATTAGAGAGTTTAGAGCCACAGCCTGTTGCTTCTCCTCCTCATCAGTGGAATAATCAAAGGAGACAAATACTGCAGGTCATTCCTGCTTCCACCCCAGTAAGGTGTCTCCCACTGCCATCCCCAAGTAGGTCCATCACACAGGGTCCCACCGGCTTGCAGCAACACTCATCACCATCCCCTGAAACCCAAGAGCATGCAAGGAAGGAGCATTGCTGCTGGCCAAGTGCAGACTATGGGTGCAAATGGGTGACTATGGCATCCAGGCTTGTGCATGCCTGGGTGATATGACCCCACTGGGCTGGGCTTTCCACCTGCACCCAGCATTGCCCCCTCACTCTCAGCAGGCATGAAGGAGGCTCAGACCATCACAGTGGCCTCTGAAAATGCATTTTCATGCCCCCAGAGCATGTGCCTGGCCATCTGCAAGAGCATGGACCTAAAAGTGTACCTAGCAAGTCAGGAAGCTACTGCACATCTACAGAGGCTGTAAGAAGGAGAGGGGACCTGTCATCATGAGGCATCATCCCTGAAAACAGGGAAACAGCAGCAGCTGAGGGGAGTTAACCAGAAGAATTCAAAAGAAACAGAGTTAAAGATCCAGTTTTGAACCATTTAGGCGAAGGAAGGGAGCCCTGCCAGGGAGAAAGGCAGCAAAGCAGCAGCTTGGGAAAGGAGGGGAGCCCAGCATTGCACTAGGTGGCCAGGCTCCAAAGCCCAGTGCAGGCAGCATCCCAGTTCCAGCACACACCAACATGCTTTCGAGAGGCTTGCTATTCACTGCACAGGGAAAGCGCTCACCTTCTTTTGACAATGTTGACACTGGCTGGTGAGACACTGGTGTTACACAGAACATGCAAGCGAGAAGTGCTGGGGGAACTGGAGAAATATGTTGCAGCCCCTTGTGGTTTTGCAAGGCAGAACTCAACAGTGGCGAGTTATTCCAGAGCAAGATCCAAGATAAACAAAGCCAGGTATGGTTTACTTTCTGCCTGAATTGTTTGTTTCAACGCAAAATAAAAAACTTCCCAGGCCAGGACCAAGTCTTGCAGCACATTTACCTGTTTAAGGTTGCACAGATAAGCCCTGTCCCACCTAACCCAAAAGAGTAGATCCGTAAATTAGCTTTCTCTTACTTTTTGCCTGCAGCAAAAATACAAAGCAACATTCCAGGTTTAGGGAGGTCTTAAGGTCTCTGCGAACAAATCAGTGCCCCCAGGAGCCTGAATTTCACTGCCAGTTTTTATAGTGCAGTTCATGATCTGCTGAGGGAAGGCAGAGGGGATAACACAGGTGGGTGCAATGCTCCTGGTGTCCCCCAGCACTGCATAGGCTTCACATGGCTGAGCAGGCTCAGGGCCAGGAGGCTCAGCAAAGCACTCCAGACAAAGGGGGACTGCATAAATGAGAGCATCATTTTTTTGCCTTGCATTTAGTCAGAACTGAGCAGCTTTATTTGTTTTCATTAAATCCCTCTCTTCCCTATCCAGGGGCTAGCCAGAGCCCCAGCATCAATGGCAGCACCTCATTACTGCACAATTGGGAGCAAGATATCCTAGACTTCTGTGCCTCAGTTTCCCTGGCTGAAGAGCTTGGATTACCCTTGCCTACAGCACCAACAGGTGTTTGCAAACATCTTAGAAGACATGATCTTTGCTGTGCAGGGTTTTCAAAAGAGCTTAGAGAAGTTAGGCACCCACATCCCACTGCTGTTCAATGGAAAGCAAGTGTCCAGTTTTTCAGCAGGTGCCTCCTCCTTTCCCACCCATCTCCCACAGCATCCTCCTCTATAAGACAGATGTCAGAGAGCTGTGGACTGGATGACCATGGTGAAGATGACCCTACAGCACATGTGCCAGCAAGTGTGTGCCACACTACTGCCTAAGGCCTGCCTCCAGCCAAAGTACTGGGACTGATGCACATCACCACCAGCACCAACTTCAGCACCAGATCTCAGGAGGCAGAGTGTTCATGGAGCTCTGTGCTAAGACTAGGTGAGGCTGGAGAGGAACATGGACTAACATGTAGCAGGAGGCAGCTCAGTCCCCTCCTGAAAGAAGGCATGGCTGCTGCAGTGGGGCCAGGCCACAAACTGGCTTCTGCATGGATGGGGGAGACAGAGCCACTAGCTTGAAGTCATCTCCAAAAACAATTCTGATGACCACGAGGTGACAAGCAAAAGCCAGTCTCTCTTTTTCATCCAGCCTCCCTGACTAGTAGGGCAGCAGAAAAAGAAACACAGACACTGCAAGGCTGGGGAAGGATTTCTGATGATGCTCAGATGAGCCCACAGCAGGCTGCAATGCACATGCCCATCCATCAGTGGGGTAGTATGGCCTTACAGCAAAAGTCAATGAAAGAGTGGCAGAAGACCAGGGTGCCACCCCTCCAGTCTCTGGCCTGCCTCATCTGTTCAGACTGAAAGCTCCTGGGTACTGGCAGAAGAAGGACCCTTTAGCAGGGCTGACAACAGTGGATAAATTTGCTGAGCAGGGATGATGTTCCCAGAGGCATTAAGTTAACAGCTCCTAGTTCCTCTGCAAGGAGAGCCACACAGCCCTGCATTCAATAAACTGCCCTCAGGCACTCTTCACCATGATGGTAATGTCCAGTCTTGCAAAAAGATGCAAAACTTTGCTACATTCATCCCACAATTCTCACCAAAGGGCAAAAACTTGCAGCCTTGATATCAGTCAGGAAAGGGACTGAAACAGAAAAAAAAAAAAAAGCATAAAAGAAATCCATTCAAGC
>VZTL01032296.1:10363-23664 GCA_013400535.1 Scopus umbretta
ATTCAAACCAAAAAGGTCCCCCCAGCCTTTTTTTTTTTTTTTTTTTTTTAAAGGGAAAAACCAAGTCCCAAGCCTTCAACTTATTTTTAGGTCCATGCGATGGGTGTCCCAGCCGGAGCACGGCACACACAAGCCAGCATTCTAAAAATGCCTTCCTTGTGGATATAAAAAAGACTCAAGATAATTTATTGGGGAAGTTTTGTAATATAACAACCATACATTAACCACAAGCAAAAAACAAATCCAATGCTGCCTCTGGTCCCCAGGACAGCCTTTGGCAGATGACAGTCACAGAGGCTCAGCATCCTTGCCCTCCCCAAAGCCTCCCAGCAAAGTCCTCTGCCTCGTGCCATCTCAGTCAGTTTGGGCTCCACCAGACCTGTTCCTTCTCGCCCCATCACCCCCTACAAAGAGGCAATTTGATTTCCTAAATAACGGTGATGGCTGGGCCAAGTAAAACTAAAAGCAGTATGTTCACCTAACGACTTCAGTGGCCACGGCTCAGCTTGCCAATCAAAACACGGATTAAATCATCCCAGAGAACCCATCAATGCTGAAATGACTGTGTCCCACTGGATGGCTGCTGAGTTCTTCACCAGCCTGCCATTTTGGTTCCTGGGGTCTTGCTAGCCTGGCCAGGGTCTCAGCTGGGATCCTCTGCCCATGGGCAACAGTACAGTCAGACAAGAAGCCCTGGGGAGGGCTGAACATCAGGACAAAGAGTGACACCCCCCCCAGCTATCGGACACACACTGTTCCTTCACAATTGCCATCCCAACACAATCAGCCCCCCTTAAGTGAGCCCCTGAGACACTGGTGTTCGCTAGAACAATAGCTCATATCTGGGACAGCTGTTTTTCCCAAAAGCACCCAGGCTGCCTAAAGCCACTGGACAGGGGTCCTCTGGCCTCACTCACACACAGATCATGTTCTCCCTCTTCTGCAGGGACACAGTCACCCCTGGGGGGACGTGGCAGGTTCCTCAAGGAACACTCCACCTGACAGCTCCACACTCACAGGAGGGCTTGCGGGAGTGAGCAAGACTCCTCCTCCAGCAGAGGATTATTGGAAATTAAGCCCTGAGCCTTCTATCTTTTGGGGGCGGGGGGGAGAGGAGTGCATTACTGTAGATTTTATTTCATACTTTTATCAACCCAAAATGCATAAAATTAAGATTTGGGTACATCAGCAGTATGCAGAGCAAGCTGCTTTGGCTAGTGCTGAAGCCGGGGCTGGGAACCAGCCCTTGGACCTGGACACCTCTACACTCTTGTGCTCCTCTTCTAGCCCTGCTCCTCTGCTCCCTGGTGTAATATAACAGAGCTCTGGTCCCACCAGGAGCCACGTGATATGGGGCCCTCTGCTTTTTACCCCAAGACCTTGCACAGTCCCTTGGACAGCTGCACCTTGGTGCCACCTCCCCCCTGGAAAGAAGTCACTCCCACTGGCCCAATGCCATGCTGGAGGGGCTGAGTCAGACCTTAGTCTTGCCACATGTATCTTAGAGAGTGTGCCTCCATGCTGGAGCCCACATCACCACCTCCTCTGCCACTCCCAACCTTCTCCTCATGGACCTCTCATCATTTGATGTTACAGCCCACAGCTACCCTTTCCTTTAATCTATCGGCCCACACTGGAGAGGTTATAATCTCCCTCTCTCACATCTTTGTGAGAACAAAAGCCCTAAAGAGGCCTTTGGGTTGCCCAACTCATAGTCTTATTTATGATAAAGTTGGGAGATACAGGAGGACAGACAAGTGTATCATGTGGAAGGAAAGGAGCAGCCTTCACAGCAAACAAGGAACCAGAAAGAAGAAATAGGAAGACTAAGCAAACAAAATATGTCTTGCAGGACCACAAAGGCACAGCCAGAGGCCGAGGTGTGCAGTTCCCCAGGGGCATAAATGTAAACACACCGCAGAGCCCACTAAACCTCACCAACCAAGCCCCCATTGCATACATTATCTCACGACCCTGGGCCCTCCCTCTTAGGAGCAAAACCCCACTGTTGGGCTCACCTTTGGGCACAATACACCAGACACTAAGGGGCAGTAACATGCCAAATACTCTCCAATATACTTTGAGAAGGTCAAAAGCAAATTTGGGGTCTTCACCCCAAAGCTAGGGCTTTGGGCAAGCTGGGTCACCCAGAGCCACGTTCACAAGGATATAGCCTCCCACTCCCATCACAAGCAAGCAGCTTGGTAGACATCTTGCCTGCCTGATATAATGGACTCTACCTAGGATAATCCCTTCTATCTTTGCCAAGTTGTGAAATCAGTAATCAATGGGAAAGCTCAGAGAGAGTAGGCTTTCCTACAACAAAAGAATACATTTTTTGATAAACTCAAATCCAACCACTCTCATGAAACTTCAAAGCATCCACCAAGAAACCATCAGGCTCCAGCAAAAAGTCCTGTTTATTGCTGTACCTCCCCAGCCCCAGCAGGTTTACTAGGGAGAAGGAATAAGCTTAGAAGCCACTGAACCCATCACTGCCACCTTTGGTGTCCCCGAAGCACCTATCGCTTCACTACCACACTAACAAGCCCTGGGACCCAAGTCCAGCACTTGAGGCTTGGTCCTTTGGGAACATCAGGTCAATATTTGGGTACAGGCCAGTAGAACTCCAAGAGGTGCCAGAGGGAGCTAAAAAGCAACCAGAGCTCAAGTCCTGAGCAGGGGTACCTCCTAACCATGCTTTACTCATGGGAGCATCAGGCAAGCAAATAGTTTCTTCCACTCCACATTTCAGAGGCAGTGAGTTCAATGGTTTGCAAATAATACAGCCTCTCCATCATCCTTCAAGTGATTGACCAGCATAAGCAGCAAATGAAGGTGTCTGCAGACACCTACTACCTCCAGTTGAATCTATGCTCTGCAATAGAATACTCAGAACCTCAGGCTGTTCCCAAGGCTTATAATTTTGAAATAACATTACACACACCTGCCTTCTTTCACTGTAAGAAAGATCTGCTAAGGTTTCCTATAGCAAAAGAATGTGGAGGGGAAGTGAGCAGCTAACTTGAATGTTGTCTTACCATGTAGTTGGGATTAAGGTCTAGGTGGGTCAGCTGTTGTCCCAAAATGCTACCCTCCTTCTTCACCTTCTCTCAATTTTACACGTTTTATGCTATGAGTCCAACCACATGCAGCTGAACATTTCCTGACAATGGGCTGCTCAAGTGCCAGAGAATAGCTTGGAGTGATTTGTTCATCTGTAGGGGTTGTCCACAAGAGACATTCAGTGAGGTTAATCTGGATCAGCTTTTGAAGACACCACTTAAACAGCAGGAGGCTGCCAAGCAGCCTTAACCCAATTAAGCATCCTTCCCTTAGGATGGGAGACCAGCTAAGCTTGCATTAAAGCCCATCAAGTGTCCTGTTAATCGGGTACACTTCAATATCACAGCTGTGGTCATCCCAGTGGAGGCCACCAAGGGGCTGGAGACACCTTGTCATTTTTCACTTCCTATTGTCACTTTGGTTACTTCTGCCATTACTTTGGGTAGTGAGATGAAAGGCCCAGCAGCTCAGCCCTTATCCACTTCGCTCTCCAGACTCCCCTCCAGTTTTTCTTTTCACATTAACTGTGTCACACACCAGACTCTCATTGACTAACTGCCCAAGGGGGACCCTTGCTGAGTGTTAATTGCTGTTAATGAGCTGTTGCTGCTTTCCTTCCAAGAGCACCAATTACAAATGCAATCAGGCACTGCAAGAAGATGCATGTCTGCAGCAAATCAAGGCAAATTTTACTCCAGACCCTGGCATTGCACTGCCAGAAACTCCTGGAAAACACTTTAAATCAGGATGAGACTGGGTGAAGGATGACAGGAGACAGCTCTCCTGCTATTGCCTGTCCCCTTGTTCTTCATATGGTGGGTCAGGGTGAATAGGAAGTCCCTGACTTGCTTCCTATCGCCCCTGTTGTGGTGCCTTGCAGGGATATCTACACTCAGCTGTTTACCTGAGCTCTCACTCAAGTATCCCTCCAGCCACAAGTACACAGTCCCACTGGTGGGTTTTACATGCGGGTGGTGGTCCAGCTGGTTCAGTCCACAGTGGGACTTGTCTTGTTCCATGTGCTACTAGAGGAGGTGCAGGAAGGACACGGCAAGATGGCTTGATGGCCTGGCATTGTGCACCGCAACACTGCCATCATTTCAACATCATCCCCTACCCCAGAGCTGAGGGTAGTTCCTACCTCAGCTACAGCAGGGTCCATCCCCACCAGAGCTTTATAATCCCTCTTTCCAAACCTCATTTCCCTCCACTGCTAAGCATGGGGGAGGGTATATGTTAGCACCAAGTGTAGCCCTGGGAGTATACTGAGGTGTCCACCAGCTAAGAATTGATTTGCCTCAAAGCTGCAGCCCAAAGAAAGGATATTTAAAATGAGGGATGTGCAAAGCTTTTGCATGAGTGCTTAAGGTCATACAAGTCAAGACAAGGTATCGAGACCCTTCACCAAAATAGACTGAATCTGGCTACAATGCTAGTAAGAAATTGCCCAGTGTCTCACTCTGACTTTCTCATTTTGATTATTTTTGGCTGTAGTAAGAAACATTCACATCCAAACCACTTTTGACCCTTGAAATGAAATACAGCACAGCTGATTTACTCCATGAAAAAAGATCCCAAGATTTTTGTCTTGCCACCTTGACCAGAAAGGAGATTTAAAGAGCACCGCCTGCAGCAGGGTTTTCCTCTCCCCCAGCTCTCCCGAAGCCACAGCTCCCTCCTGGGCTCTGGCACGTGGTTCTCCAGCAGGTATGAAAAAATGCAGCTGTCTCTGATGGAGCAGCAGCCAGCTCACTCACTTGCTCTCCTCCAGTTACAGATCAAGTACTGTTGTTTGCATCAAAGCACCTGGCTCCTATTGTGCTGCCTTTCTGCAGTTTGTTAAATTTTATTTCACGTTATTTCTCCCGTTTTGGCTTCCACCCTAAAATTCCTTCTGTAAGTTCCCCAGCTGCCCTGATCCTCATAAATGTTCATTTAAGCATAATACCTTATGAGCAAACCCAGAGGTACTCACGCAGCGGGAGCTCTGCCGGAACAAAACCCCTTGGGCTAAGGTTGCTTGCTTGTGTATCTTGGGATTCATCCACCAACTTTGGGGGAAAAACCACTGACCTGACCATGCCCTTGGGTGACCTCAAGCTTGCCTTGGTTTTTCCCAAACTCATGCTACCAATTTCCCAGTGGTTTTCCCACAAACGTATATATTCTTCCCCAGGACCCCGGGTATCCTCAGCAGGGATGAGCCCAGGGAGGGTGGGTGTCCACCAGCATCTCTGAAGAAGCCAGTGAAAGGCAGTTCAGAAGAACTTATGCTCCGCCATTTCCCAAATGCTGGGCACACCAGATTTCATTTTTCAGAGCTTAGCCTACAAACAATCAATCTTGTCTTCTGTGCAGGCCAGTGAGGTCCGCAGAAAGAAAATTGCAAAAGATTTGTTATTTCCCTAGTGTTCCCATTTTCCCATTCCTTTCCCACAGAAGCAAGGTTTTTGTTTTGTTTTGTTTTTTTCTTTCCCAACTTTCAGGGGAAAATCCTGACAAATGGAAGCCCTGATTCATACCAGCAAAAATTTGGCCTTTTTTAACTTAAGGTGGAGCCCTTCTTGTCTGAGGATGAAAACATTTCTCTAACTTCACACAGAGGGCAAGGACCAAACCTTTGCCCTGCTGACGCAAAGACTGAGTGGCATTGGATGCTCATGGCCACCAGAAGTGGAGAGCCGTTGTGCAGGCAGGAGAGGCATGATGCAGGCAGGAAATATGTTGTTCAGGCAGGAGAGCCTCTCCTCTCCCCCACGCTCAGGAAAGCACTGCCCATGCTCGCTCACAGGGATGGGAAACAAGGGGGCAGGCAGGCACAGGGTGGCTATGGTGGCTGTCACCAAAGAGACTTCCAGGGGTGGGAAAACATCTTTGGGGAGGGGGGGGTGCTCAGTCAGAGGCAGGGTGTGTGGTTCCATGGACGGAGGGATGCATTGGAAGAAAGGCTCCCCATCCTCCTCCTGTGTTTCCTCAGATGACTGAAGGACATGTGAGAAAGGCTCAGGAAGGGAAGCGCTGCTCCTCTCCCATCGCCACCACCCAAGCAGAGGTGCCTGCTTCCCTCCTCCCTCCATGTCCCACCTGGGAAGCAGCAGGCAGAAGAAGGAGGCTTGGGAAAAAAGGATTTGTGGCCACAGCCTACCTGCTCCCACAGCCCAGGGAAAAAAAGTGCAGGAGAAAGAAGATCAAAGGAGCAACATGTCCCTAAAACCCTCCCTTGCAGCTTTTCTCCCCAGATGCTGCCACCTGCACTGCACCACTCCCGCTCCGGTGGGCACCACTGCCTGTTGCCAGAAGACAGCAGCAGGGAATGAGCAATTTTCTCTGACACCAAGACAGAAACAGCTTAAAAGAAACAAAAAAAAAAAAAAAAGAAAAAGCCATGACTTTTTTTTCCCTTCCCCGTCCCCAGCCAGAAAGCACATTTGGCAGAGCCCCGAGCACTGGAAGCCATCAGCTGGGCTGCCGGCACTTCAGAGGCTCCAGGGAGGAGGGCAGGAGTGTGCAAGCCACCGATCGCGCCAAGGGTACTGTCTCTGCCACCCCAGGGTCCCCCATCACACAGGGCTGGGTCCCCGACCCCATTCCAACCCAGCTGCTGCCTCCAAAGGGCCCCGGGGAGAGCGGGGGTCCCCTAACACTCTGCACTGATGCTCCACAGAGCAATGCGGGGTTTGCAGGTCATTTTGCACCTGTGGCACGCAGTAAAGGCACGCATCCTCCTCCAGCACCAAGCAGTTACCCCAGTGCCTTTGCCCGAAAAGGGGGATTTCTTCCCCAATGACCATTTGGCTTTGAGGTGCAGAATTTGATCAGCCCCTGCCTGTGCCCAGCCAAGGGCATCTCCCTGTGAGCATCACTCCCTTGGGCGAAATTCAGGGAGGCTCATGCATGCCAACCCACACCTTTCCAAATCCTGCCACTCACACCTAGCAGCATTGCCTCCTTCTCCCCACCCCAGTGCTCAGGCAAAGGCTTTTTGAATACAAATTAAGAAATCGGGCTTTTAGACATTTTCAGGGGAGGTGGGGAAGGGGCAGCAATCACTCCACTGCATCCCATGCAGGGGCGTGAAGGGACGCCCCACCATTTGCACGGGGCCGCTCTGCCCACCCTGGGGTGCCTGTGGTCCCACAGGCATGCCACCAGAGACCAGCAGCTCTGCACTGGGAATCCCCCTGGGGGGCAGTTCCCCATCACCCCACACTCATTTTACGGAGAAAAACACTTAATGGCAGGGCATCACAGACAGGTGTCATTCTGTGCCATGGGATTTATTTGCCCTTGATGGCACAGCACACTCATCCCTGTGAGAAAATGCCCCTCCACCTTCCCACACTGGAAAACAGCCAGTCAGAAGCAGCATCCAGGTAGAGAGCGAGTGTCAGGCAGATGGTGCACCCCATTCCTTGACATGCCATCCCTCCCCATAAGTCCCGCACCTACCGCTGTGGCGAGTCAGGGTCGAAGCAGGTCCTGGCCACATCAGTGACCTGTGGGTCACAGCAGTCACCATCATCAAAGTCATCCAACATGTTGTTGCACTCCATGTGGCAGACACCATCACGGCGCTTCCAGGAGAAGCAGCGGCCTGGCCGGCGGCAGTCCCCACCATCGTAGCCGGTCAGGGGATGCTCGCACTCGGGGTCGCAGCGCTCATTGCCCACTTTGCTGGGCTCACAGCCCAGAAGCACAGCACGGCGGCGCAGCGAGGAGTTGCGTACCTCCAGCAAGCTGAGCTGCCAGGAGATGTTGTAGGGTCGGAAAGCTTCGCTCAGTGCCCGGTGTTGCCGCCAAACCTGCTCCCGGCTGACTGTCGGTCGCCCACCGCTGTCCTCCACCAGGTTCACCACCCGGTATCTCACTGCCTTCCCGCTCCTCAGCGGCCAGTGCCGGTTGTAGTGGGAGACCAGATCCACATTATCACAAGCAGTCTGCCCACAGACAGGGGGGCCCAGTGGCTGCAGAATAGGGGATGGCGGGGATGGCAGCACCCGCTGCTGGGGGAAGGTGCCCTCCCGAAAAGGTGACCAGTGCTCTTCTGGGGCAGCAAAGCCAGTGGCCAGAGCCAGCCCTGCCTCCCTCCCAGTCACCCCCTCTAGGAAGGGACGCTGAAGATGGGGTTGGGGCAGGGCACCCCGCCACAGGGCCAGCCTGGCCAAGTGTCCCCGGAAAGCGTGTGCAGTCCCCCAGGCATCCCCCCCCAGCAGCAGCGTGCGGCAGGAGGCCATGAAGGTGCTGTGCAGGGGTCCCCCTTGCCCACCAGCGCGGGCCACACGTGCCCCATCCACGTATAGGGCCATCCACTGCCCATCATAGCTGGCAGCCAGGTGGGTCCATGCCTCGGGTTGGTAGCGGTGGTAGGCGGTCACCTCAGTGGCAGTGGCTGCCCGGTCCGTGCGGAGAGAGAAGAAGAAGCGGGCGTCCTTCTTGCCACCAAGCTGCAGGGCGCGGATGCCCAGTGCCCAGCCCTTATCGCTGGCCGTATGTGAGCAGTTGTCAAAGACACCTGCAGCAGAGACAGGGATGGGGATGGAGAGAGAAGAGAGCTGGTGAGGACCAGAGAGCATCACCACTCCTCCCCGGAGCACAAGCTGGGTCCTCAGCAGCAGGACAGTTCTTAGCAGGGCTGCAGGGATGCTCCCGCTGCCACTGTCACGGGTAAATGAAGGTGGCCAGAGGCTGGGCAATGGGTGCTGCACCATGGGGGACACCCCCGCCCCCATTCGAAATCATTTGGATGATCAGGTGGAGTAGCCAGGAGGGATGGCAGAGCCAGAGAGGCGGGATGGAGAGGGGAGGAAGAGCATGGATGGGAGGAGAGGCCGAAGAGCGAGGTGTTTCTGAGCTGCTCTCCATAGGAGCGCTCCTGTGGGACAGGATTAGAGGCTAAGCTTTTTATCTGTGGGCCAAAGCTTTTAAAAATTAGAGCACAGCAACCCTAAGCAAAACAGTCTCCTCCAGGGACTGCTTCCCCAACAGCTTCCAGGCAGATTTACAGCTTGCATGCTCCAGTTTTCCTCCCAGTCAGGCATCCAGAGTGGGCAGGCGAGGTCAGAGGGGGAAGACGGAGGGATGTGCTGCCTCCAGACAGGCAGGTGCACACTTCAGTCCTCAAAGCTCTCCTGGGCATAAATCCATCCCAAGGAATAGCTTCCAGCTCAGCCTCTCCCTGTGCACCCAAGTATGTTGCAAACCTGTGTTTTAGGCTGGGCAAGACATGGAGCTTTGCTGACTTTCCCTGAAACTCAGGCTGCTGAGTGCCCGCAGTTGAGAACCAGAGGCTTGCAGGCACTGAATGCCCTTGGGAATCAATGGCCATAAGGCACTTAAATACTGGCAAAGGGAAATGGACCCGCTGCTTGAAATAAATGCTTCTGGGCTCCTAAATAACCACAACCAGGATGTCCATGGGGTCATCACCTGGGGTGAGCGAGCTTGAAGGCATGCTCTGAGCCCTACCAGTGGCATCTTCAGGGACCCTCCCATCCTCCTGCTCCCCACCCCAACAAATCACTTCCAGATGCAACAGTGCCCTGATGCTGCTGAAACCTGCTGCCATGCCCGGAGGCCTTTTTTTATGCTCCTGCTGCAATATTTCTTATGCTGCAGCCCACTTTTCCCTGTGTCTCCACCCCGCTGCACAGGTTCTCCTGCCCCTCACAGTGCTGCTCCCATCACATGCACCACCTGCCCATCTCCGTGGCATCAAGTCTTCATGGGCCAAAATAAGGCACTGCTGCCCTGTCCTGCTGCCTTGCCTGTCCCTGGGGACACTTAGCATGACACTCTGAGGAAACTGTACCTGCCACCAGGATTGCAAAGAGGACAGCGGAGAGAGGCAGAGGAACAGGACCTCCTGGCTTTCATCCAGGGGATATGACTGAAGCCAGGTTTCCATGGCCCCATGTCTCCCCCACCAGCTCTCTTAAACACGCTGTCTGCAGGGCCAGCAAAGGTCACGGTCAAGCCCTACTGCACCCCAGGAAGCTGCACCCCTCCCTCCCTCCATTCCTTTCACAGAGGGTGAGATGGGTGGCGGCCTCTTCACCGTCCCACGGTCATAACCACCCTGGGCACAGATCCCTGCCACCGCTCATTACAAAGGCAGCCACGCACAAAGCCTCTGTGGGCGGATGGGCTTTGGCCAATTCTTGTTTTCTGGTGGATTGTGAAAGGGAAGCAGAAAGATCAGGGGAAGCTGAGACAGGGAGAAGCCAAAAAGCAAGAGACAAGCAATGTAGCCTTGCAGGCATGAGAAGGCAAAGCTAGAGAGTATTTTTGGGCTGGGTGCTGGCTGAAAGCTGCTTTGACCTGCATACTTCAAAGCCATCTTCTAGTATTTGGTCCTCACTGGGGTCGAGGAGTCAGGGCTTGGTACCTCCTCTCTTAGTAAAACTCATACATTTCACCTTGTAATGATTTAGAGTCCCAAATTTGATTAAACACTAAGGCAAAACCGGGGCAAACAGCGTCAGGGGTGGAACAGCCTTCTGGGGTGTGTGTGAGCTCATGTCCTCGCAAACCCACACTGGAGCCAAGCCCAGAAGGGCCTGACAACTTCAAAACTGGCCAAAAGAACGTTAAGCAAGCCTAAAACCAGGTCTGGAGTCTTCATCAAAGGGATGCAAGTAAGGCCAAGGTCAGGTCTACAAAGGGGGAAGGAAATCCCCTAAAGCTGCTGGTGCTTTCTAGACATGGCCAGGGATGCCACATCCACTGCAGCCACAGAGCATGCAGGCAGAGCAGCACATCCCACAGCTGGGAGCCGCTGCAGAACAGCAAAGCAGAGCCATGTAGCTCCTGACATCGCCAGAGGGCTTCCATAAGAAATCATCAGGGGACCAGTTTCTGGACCCTGGAAGACCCTGTGATTTGCCAAAGAACTTGGTATTTTGTCCAGGAGTGACCCACCAGAAAGAGAAAGAGCTGTTTGCAGAGGAGGCACCAGCCAATCACCTTGGTACCCATGAGTGCAACTCTGCCTCTAATCCACCAGGTGGGAAAGGGGAGCTCTAACCTGTTTTGTGATGTTCATCAGTACTTAGGGTGATAACTTTGGGGTTTAAAATAAAAGTGATTGGCAACAGTGAAAAAAAAGTGAAGAGAAAGGTGTCTGCCAGGGAAGGTGTATAATGGAGAAAAGCCTCCAAAGAGATGAAGTGCACCACTTTATCAGGACTACACTCAAAGCAGCATCTTCTCCCGCTGGGGTCAGGAGCTTTGCAGCACAAGGAACAGTTCAGTCACTCTTTCAGATTCAGGTACCAGGGGTAAATCAGCTGCTAAAGCTCCTGAAACAGGCCAGGAGCATCAAGCTGTGGCATGAGAGCAGCTGGCCTGAGAAGGTGGTCACCCCTTGGGGCATGCAGTGGTGAGCAGCTTGGGGACCCAAGCAGGGTACCTGGGCTTAGACACAGCAGAAGTTTGGGACTGCCTCTGGTGAGGGATCTTCTGACCCTACAAAATCACCTTTGATCTGAGTAAAACCAAACCTCAGCCTCGTACCACGGGAAATCCCCTTGGGGTTTACCAGAAGCAGAGCAGGTGTGGATGGAGGGGAGACAAAAATAGGCAGAAAAAGAAATTATATCACATGAAAGGACACTCATCTGCTGCCCAAAATAAGGACCACTCTCTTTCCCCAGCGGTGGCCATGGCAGGGTGCTGGGCTTATACCCCAGCAGAAATCTGCCCATGCAAGAGGGGCTAAGAGTGATGAACAGCCCCATCCAGGGTGGCCCTAAGGCAGAATGTGACATCTACAGGAACAAAGCCCCAAGTCCTGAGCCTTCAATCCAGTCACACCAGCCAACAGGACAGCTTGCTTTGCCCAGACAGAGCTGCTCCGCCTGGCCTTATTTCCCAGGCAATGACACTAGGAGGTGCTCAGCTCTGCCCTGCTTTCCTCCTGCCTTCCCTTGCACAGGGACACCTGGAGCATCTCCAGGTCCTCCACAGCTTTGGACCACCTCACAGCTCAGTCCTCCCTCTACCAACACAGCAGGAGCAGCAGATCAGAGGCAGACTCGGCACCTACTGAAGGGCTGGCAGCTGCCTGCATCACCTGCTTGCATGAAACGCCAGCAGCACTGGCCTGTCCCCCTTTGCCACCCGCACGCAGGCGCTATGGTCCCAGCTGCAGGGAGAGGGTGGGAAGCTGACAGTGACTCAGGCAGCTGGAGGTGCCGGGGTCTGACTCAAACCCTGGAACACAGAGGCCAAGGGATATTACCCGAATGAGTGCCAGTGTTCACAGGCGGCGCTTTCAGCGCTAGCAATCGTCCCGCCCTCCGCAAGAAAAGAAAAGAAAAAAATAAAAAAAACCTGTGCTGGCTAGCTCGGAAAAGTAAAACCCAACACCTGCAGGCCAGACGTCCAGATGCAAACAGCTGTGCTGCTGATGTGATGGCTGGGAAGTGTGCTCTGTGCATCCCGAGCCGCTGCCTGCCAGAGGAGAGGCAGCAAGGGACCCCCGTGGGAAGGCAAACGGTGAGGTGAATGCTAGGTAGTTTCCTTGTACATGGCTGCTTTCCCGCTCTGCCACCCAGTCTCTAGCCCATCCCTCCTACCTCTTCCACAGCAAAGGTGCAGCTAGTACCCCGACGAGCTGCAGAGATAAATTCGTGAAAGAGGCCAGGCGGTGAGCGAGGCAGAGGGGAGTTCAGTGGAGTGATTGCAAGTGGAGGAAGAGTTAGGATAGAGAGAGGGCTTCCTCAACCAGTCAGCTTGGCTGGGGCAGCACAGAAGCACAGCAGCCCCCACGCTCTCCCGAGAGGGACCCCAGACATCACCTGGGAGCAGTACATCTTGGTGCCGCCACCCGTTCCCAGCCCTGCCCGGCACCACTGCGCTGCCCTGCCCTGCCACAAGCGCCCATCCCGGCACGGCCACATGAAGCGCCGCTGCAGGAGGTGGTATCTGCCCCGCTCCGCGCCCCTGTGCCAGTCCCCTCAGACTCCCCAGGCTCTCCATCACCTGCCTGTTTCTGAGCTTGCTGGGGCGCAGGAGTAATTCCCGGTAGAAGAACCGTCTTGGGGCCACCCTCTGCCCCGGGGAACCGCTCTGCAGAGCCCCCGGGGCCGGGAGCCCGGGGCTGGGAGCGGGGGGGGATGCCGGGAGCAGGAGCCCGGGGCTGGGAGCGGGGGGGAGATGCCGGGACCGGGAGCCTGGGGCTGGCAGTGGAGGGGGGATGCCGGGACCGGGGCCGTGCGTGCGGCGCGGCTGCCACC
>VZTL01032296.1:25506-45502 GCA_013400535.1 Scopus umbretta
CCCCCAGGAGGGGTGTGGAGGGGGGGGCTGCCTTATTTAAAGATGATTATGTCCAATCTAATAAACCACGAGCGGAGCATCGCCCTCCCTTCCCTCCGCCCTCCCGGGCGCTGCCCAGGATGCTGGCGGGGAGGGGATGCNAACACTATCTGTGGCGGTCAGTCTGAAGCAGGGTTGCCAGCGAAAGCTGGGAGGCCCCTTCCAGGGTACAGGCTTTCAAACCAGCAAGGCAGGAGGGAAGGGATTTAAGAACAAACAGCAGGAGCTGGCTGCGTGGGGTTGGGTTTTTTTGTCTTCTCAAGGTGGGAGGGTGATGGGAGGAGGTGTGGGGGGCTGGTGCTTTAGTGGGGGGAGATAGAAAAAAATAATGCTGGAAAAATTTCAGGGTCGGAGGGATGATCACAGTGCTTTGCCGACCCCCCCGGGAAGGAGGAAAGTAGGTGTAAGCACGAGGAGAGGTAAGGGCGTGGTGAGGCTGGGCTGGAGATGCCTGGAGAGGAAGGGAGGACACACAGAGGGCGAACAAGGCCAGGCAGAGCAGGGATGGCTCATGCAAAGGAGCTCGAGCAGCTCCCAAGGACCTTTGGGGCAATGAACGACATCCAAGCACAACAGGAGCTCCCATCACTCACAGGGAGGAGGCAAGAAGAGGTTTGCAGCTCTCCTGCCTGCACTGAACGCACTGGTGCCATCCGCTGGCAGTGGGAATATTGAGATAACCCAGCTCGGCACTTGGCACTGGTGAGGTGGCCCAGCAAGAGTGTTGTCCTGGGGCCAATGCCAGCAAGAGTTGCTTATAGTGCGTATTCATTCAGGAATGAACCGAGCTCCTGATAGCCCTGTCTACCAGGGCCTGATAAGAGAGGATCCCACGGGATGGCTTATTTTGAATGGCGGTGACCTTATTAAGCGGTTATTAATAATCTTGCCACACAACACCCTGCCCTACCCAGTCATCAGACTGGGTACTCCAAAGAAGAGCGACCACGAGACCCTAAGCAGCATGTGCTGCTGTCTGAGAGGTTCAGCGGAGCTGCCTCCTTGGGGACAGTCTGGCTGGGATGAATCCAGCATCAGAGCAATAAAACCCTCCAAAAATGCACCCAAGCAAGGCCTCTATATATAGGCTTTGGCCTGGGCTAAGGCGCTCACTTGACAAAATGATACCTGCAAACAAATAGCTCTGCTGTCTTTTGGGCCGGTGTGGAGTAGAAGCTGCAAAGGAGGAGTGAAAGCCCACCGAGGAGCCCCCTTTTTGGGGGGGAGATGGGCGAAAGCAGAGAAAGGCTCCCTGCCACACCAAGCCCCCAGCTCCCTCTGTCCTGCCTGCCCAAGCCTGAGCCTGGCCTGATTTAAGTAACCACTGGAGCATGCATTCGACCATGTGAATCATCACCCCACGCTGGCTCCAGCACGCTCTCCATTCACACACAGACAGGTTCCCCTTGCAGCCACTGCCAAGGTGAGGCCCAGAGGAGGCTGGTGAGGATGAGGAGGGCAGGACCATGGGGGCATCTCATCAAGCTGGGTCAGTGTCTGGGGAGCAGAGATGCTGGGATTCTGGTCCCATCCCAGTACCACTGCCAGCTACAGAGTAAATCCCTGTATTTTGAGTAGTTATTCTTTGTTTTCCCAAAAAAGGGGCAACTAGCTTGACCAATGTGATGATTTCACTCCATGTAAAGCAAAGACTGGCCCCAGGGATAAGGCAAGGGACTAGAAGATGTCAGAGAGATGGCAATGATTGGCAAATTTGTTGTCTTTCTGGAAAGTGGGGCGGGCATCTGTTAGAGGCCCTAGCTCAGAGCCAGGCTGCCTTGGCCGAGGAATGCAATGGCTCTGCATCTTCCAGGGATCCCTGCATGCAGCATCTGGATGGAAATGCTCATCCCAGGCAGGGTTCAGCTGCAGTTCAAATCTGCTGATGCTCAGGAGTAAGAGAAAGGATGCTGGATAGGAGGCAGGATGAGGACAAAGTGGTGGCAGCGGGTAGGTTTGGCTGGATATTCCTCGTCCCTTCCCCACATGTTGTCTTGCCTGGCATGTGCCCGCTCTTTGGACCCTCTAGGCTGCAGGTCTCTGCAATTAGGGGTATCTGGGGGGAGATGTGACTAAATCAGGCAGGCTGCTGGCTCTGGGCAGGAGCACGGGGCGCATGTCGAGCCCCCGGCCAAGAGCCTCTGGAAGGAGGCAGGCAGAAGCGGAGGGCACCATCAAAGTGAGATGATGAGCCGGGTCTGTGGGGTGACCCCAACACAGGAGCAGGGTTCCCAGCACAGGCTCAGCCTTTTAGCTGGAGCAGACGCCGAGCTGTGCTTTTCCCCATGCCTGTCAAAAGCCATCAACTAAAGCCTTCCTCTCCCTCCACTCCTCCTCGGGAAACCACTGGCAATCTCGACATGGGAATAAAGGCTCCGGGAGAATCCAGCTTTTTTGTTCGTGGCCAGGCAGCCAAATCCCGCAAGCCCGAGACAGCAAGCCTCAGCAATCAAAGCCATGAGTGACAGCGACCCTGCTCAGGGCACAGCCCCAGCCCTCCCTCCTCTCCTTCCTGAGTTTGCCTGCTTTCCCAAGCAGATTAGGAGCTTGTTCAAATGCACTGGACCCCCGGAGGTCAGAGAGTCTGGCCTCCCGCAACAGAGGTTTGCTTGGGAACTCGCTGAGTTTCCTGCTTCTGGTAGGTCTTGAGATAAGCCCTGGTGTGTGGCCGCCACCAGCACCAGTGCCAGCAGGAGTCCACAGTCGCACACCGAAAATCCAGCAGTAAAACCTCCAGAGCCCCATCTCTCATGTGTTTGTGCCCTGCAGTTGGGCACATCTTGTAAGGGACAAGAGACAACTGGGGACCACTCCCACAGGATCTCTTGCCTGGACTCTCCAAGGTCTGACAGGAAGGCTGGGCTCCCCCTACCCTGTGATGGCTAGTAGGATTTCCCCATGCTGTTCAGTCTCATGAGTTTGGTGACAACAGCTTCTCCAAGCCCCTCTGCTGAATTCAGCTATACCCGCCTCAACAATTCAATGAGACATGTACACAACCTTGACTCCTTTGGCAATGGAGCCAAGGAATGAACTTTAAATAACAATGAAGAATGACAAGCCAAAGATATGTCTGCTCCATCATCCTCACACTTCACATCTGCCTCCCCACCTTTGCTCTGAACCACACAGCCTGCAGACAGCAGGTGGCACCCCCACAGCAGCAAGGATGGTCAGAGTCTGTGGAGGAAGCCAACTAGCCAGGCATGCATCTGTGCATCAACTAAGGCACTTTGAATCTGGTTTGGTGTATTACAATCAGGTGCAGCTTTTTTGGAGCAGCCTTGGATGTCATGCTGGAGCCCCAAGCTGCAGCAGAGCTGTGCTCTGAAAGGCTCTTGCAAGCCTCCAGTAAAAAACATTTACCTCCCATTAGGAAGTGAGCATGATGCAGATGCTTAGCAGCACACTCACATCTCTACATAGGGAAGACATTCCCTATACAGTAGCCTCCAGGGGTCTTTCTACACCCTGGAGTTTTGCACTTCACCAAGAATTTGCAGGTGCTAAATTAAGGCCATCCAGAGAACAGAGCATGACCTTTGCCAGATGGGGTGTCTCAGATATTGAAAATTATTCCAACTGCTCACAAAAGGCAGGGACTTATCTGCCTTTACGTAATGTAGGTCTTCCAGCAGCCACAGAAGCATACCTGAAAAAGCAGGGGGAGAAAGGGAATCGGCCTTTCCCTTCCATTCTGCTACTGTCATTGGGGAGTTTCAGCCCCGTTACCTCAGGATCATTTAAGTGCATCTCTATATCCCAGCTGGGTGGGGAGCATCTGCCAAAGACAGGAGAGGCATGATGCTGCACAGCTCCCGTGCCAGTAGCTGAGGCAGGATCCTGGAGGAGGATGTGAGCTCCGCAGGCACCTGCGGGAGGAGCGTATTGGTACAAACACAGCAGGGACTGGCTCAAGCTTCCAAAATCCCACTCCAGCAGAGCCAAGGTCTGCTGGCAGGAGCTCCAGGAGAGCACCATGCTCGCAGAAGCTCTGGCAGTAAATCCAGGTGGAATAATTACATGGCCTTGCTGCATTTTCACTGTCCCCATGCCCATACCAACATCTGCTTGTTAGTCCCCTTCATATGTGCCTCTCACAAGATAGCATCTCTTCCCTGGTTGAGCATGACTTTCCTTGCAGGAGTGTCAAAGCCATTACTTGTACAAACAAGCCTCGCCATCTCCAGGTAGCCTTCGCTCTGCCTCTTGCATTTATATGCACTTTCCACATGTTGTCAAGGCAGAAAAGCCCTTTGCTCTAGCCAGTCGATAAGACACAGTGTGAACATTTAATCTGTATCTGAAGCACGAGGGGAGGGGGAAAGGACTTGTCCTACCCCAGCATGGTGGCTTTGCAGATGCAAAGCTCAGCAGCTCCTCAAACTCTCTTTTTAACATCTCTCCATCTGACCTAAGCCAGGGAACAGCTGCTGCAGAAGAAATGGAGCAGGAGCCAATGAGCATGTTGGCTGGGGTGGGGGTAAAGGAGCTGTATTTTTTGACTGTGATGCCTCTGTCCTCAAGGTAAAGCAGGATTTTTGGCACTGGTCAGCTCCATGAATGCCTCCTGATTGCTGGTCCAAAACACGCTGTCATTGTGACATCCTCTATCCTGCTCCCAGGCCAGCGGGGAGAACCTGCTTCGTAATTTGGCAGCGAGCAATAAAAAGAAGCGTGAAAGAGTCAGACTCATCTCTTAAAAGCTGGCTAGCAGGGTTTTAAGTATTTGGGATTTGGATAAGTTCATCACAAGGAAACACCTCTGCCCTTTCCATTCATTTTTAGAAGAGGCAAATAAAAATAGACTTGCCAGGAGAGCCACAGGCAGAGCAGCGAGAGAGACGAAGCCATGTGCCACCTGCCAAGGCAGCTCACAGCCTCCAGCTTGCATCTGTGCCATAGACCTGCACCACCTGGTTCATTTGTTTCCCACCTCAGGGCAGGTCGGAACCCTGGTGAAAAGGTGGAAGAAAGGATGAATGCATGCACATGCTTTACTCAAGCAATAGGAACAAGCGCTTATCCCAGGCTGAGCAAAAGACACCTCCTGCTTTTCACTGGGCCAGGAAGGAGACCCAGAGACAAACTCTGGGAAGTGCTGTCTCGCTCCATGCATTATCCAGCAAGTTTCCAGCTGCTTCTTAGTTGGGTTGCTGGACATTGCCCACGTGATTCTGTGACAAGTTTGGTTTTGTACCTGCATTGTTGGAGGTGACAGCAGCCCCAGGTGTGCACCCCAAGGCATATGGATGCTTGTGACAGAGACATACTGGTACCTGTGAGTCTACACAAGTAGTAGGAGCTGGAGGCACCATGAGCATTGCTTCCCCCAACCTTTGCAACCAAAGCGGGTACCAGCTTTTGCTGAAGGACTAGCACTGGGATGTACCCTGCCATATTGTACTTTCTGTGCCAGTTAGTTGAAGCTCATGTAATGCCTTGAATCTTTGGCTTCATGCTCTTGAGCCCTCAGCCTTCATGGTGCAATGGTGATGTGGTCATGGCCCACCTCTCTGACCCACCTTGAAGCATGGAGACATCTTCTGAGGATGTTTGTCACCTTTGCTCGTGAGATGTCTGTGGCATTTTCCACCTGATCCCAACCCTGGTGCCACCTCAAGACCATTTCAATCCAAAGTGCTCACCACAGCTGTTGAGCAGAGAAGGGCAAGGCATAGGTATGAAATTCTCGGTCAGGATGAGGTCCTTGCCGGCAAGGACCACCCCTTCCAAATCAGTGCCAAAATCCATCACATCTTTGTAGTCCCCTCTTATAGCCTTTACCTTGGCTCAGCCAGAACTTATTAGCTCTTCGAAGCTTCATCCCTAAGTCAGGTTTTCCCCTCAATCATTTCTGCGGCTTCTTTTGGAGCTGTAGATGTGTAAGTGATCCCTGGTGGGCCAGGAGTTACTCAGAGCCATCTCTAAGCTCACTATTGTGCTTCTGTCAGAGCTGGCCAGCAGCACTTCCAGCTTCTGCCAGCCTCACTGTGCTGGCAAGAAGCACAGGAGAAGAGTGGGAGTCCCGGTCTGGAGTGAGCCAGCAAAATCAGTAAGATCACTTTGGATGCAAAGGCAAGGTCGTTCCGGATAAGCATGGAGATGAGAGGGTGCCTGCTGGCATGCCCTTCCTGTGCAAGCCTCCAGCTCCTGAACCCGCTCCTTGAGAGTCTTTTGCAGCTCCATGTGCCCACCCAGTGGAGACCCCCACGTCATCTCCTTCCTGCAGCCCACATCACTGCACCCAATGCCACAGCTCCACCAGCATCACCCAGGGTGGTCCTTTCCCTCCTTGCCTTCACCCAGGCCCTGGAGAGTCTGAAAACACGCCATGTCCCACATTGCTCCCCACCATAGGGCCAGAGGCACCAGGCCAAGCTGGAGGAGCTCCAATGATGCAGCAGTCCCTTAAGCATCATCCATTGTCCAGCAGACTCACTGGAGGGGTCAGTGGCTGGGTGCTGCCTCTAGCCAGAGCACGGCTTTCCAGCATCATTGCAGGGAACTGTGGAGGAACATGCTCCTCCACAGAATAAAGGCGGCTGGGGTGAAGGAGGATAAAGCTAAAGCTTCATCTTGCTGGGATAGCAGCATGCGGGCACTCTTGCCCTTCTTAGTTCAAGCTGGTTAACAGTGCAGAAAACCTCAGGTCAAACACATCCAGCAAAATCCCTTAATATAGACAGAGTTGTCCCCATAAGGGGCCATTTGGCAGCATCACTGTCCCATGCCAATTTGAGGGACTAAACAAAAAGACCCTTTTGCTGGTACAGAAGGTTCCCTGCATTGGGTGCCTTGTTCCTGGGGAACGTGGTAAAACTGTGCTGGGGAAAATGTGCTTTTCCACCTGCTGCTGCTCACGGGCTGAGATGGGATCCTGGCTAGACGGGTTTTTCAGCTAACCTTCTGCCCTTGCAGCACTGATTTCTCCTGCCAGGCTGCCAAAGCACCACCAGCAACCTGGAGGCTGAGCCATGTCCCCACCCCACCATGAGGCCACCATGAGCCTCATGGGAGCTGGTGAAATGCTGCAGTGAGGGAAATCCTCAGGTGCCTACGTCCAAGGCAGACAGTGGTCCAGGCACATCGTGTGCACCCAAGTGTGCCAGCACAGCGGGGACTCCAGCACCCACCCAATCCCTGACGAAGGCGTTGCGGTTCTTGGTCTCCCCCCAGTGACCAGACCACATATAACAAAGTGGCAGGTCTGGCTCATGCACGGGAGGTTTCCAGCCCCACAAGCAGAGCTCCTCGCTCCCAGAACGGGAGTAGTATTACCAAATAATTACTAATAATTATTTCCCAAAATCCTCCCAATGCATGAAGCCCTCTTGCTGATGCTGCACCTTGCTTTTGCATTTTTGGAAGCAAGACCCTATTTCCCCCCATACATCAGCACTTGAAATGTATATATTCATTCATTAAGAAGCACCAACACCGCTGCAGCAAATGACCTGTCAACAGATTTACAGCAGGAAGTAAGTCACTGCCTCTAAGCCTGCGATCTTAATGTAATTAAAGTCCTCTGTTTGGAATTCGTTGCTAATTAATATTCATGCTCTGTTCCCCATCTGCCATTCCCGCGTTGCTGGTTCCTTCTGAGATTGATCAGAGGGTTATTAAGGCAACGAGCAGACAGAGAAGGAGGGGGGAAGCTGGTGGGAAGGGGTTGGATTAGCTTTTGGTAAGGGAGCAGAATTGCATCCAGGACCCCGGCTGTAGGGAGGCCACAGATGTATGGGGTGTTCATGGGCACCAAGAACTTGGCCCAGCCCAGTGCAGGGCACAAGAGGACATCTGCAGGGACACTCTGGCCAGCTACTTTGATTGGGTACAGCCCTTGCAGTGACAGAACACCAGGTACTCCTGTTAAAGCAGGTTGTGGGCTGCCCTTTGCCCTGGGTGGGCACTGAGACCTTACCCTGTCCATGCACAGGCTGGAGGTCCTGTTCTTCTCACTGATCTGCAGCTGCTGTGACATTTCCACACACCCTCAGCATGGATCCTGACAGGATCAGACACCCATGGGAACAGCCACAACTCCTGTGCTAGAAACACTTTCAGCTGAAACCAGGAATACAGTGTCCACCACTATGGGTGAGAAAGATGTCTCCATGTCACAGGCTGAGAGCCTGGTGGGTGCCACCCCGCTGAGTATACAGGCTGCCATGAGTAAATGCAGTGCTCTGTATCATGAGGAGGCCAGGCTGAAGACCTGCTCCCGATGGTGGTCCCGTATCACCGCACCGCCCCATCTCCACATGCTGGAGATGTGTCCCTCATGCTGACCCTGTATCACCCCATTGCCCCATCTCTACATGCTGGAGACACCAAAGCTGAGCATCCTTTGATATTAAGGACACTGCATGCACTGCAAAGCCTCTTGAAGACCCCTCCTGCTCCCAGGATGCAACCCAGGATAACTGGTGGTCTGTGGTCAGTGCAGACAGGTAGGCAGCTGGAAAGCAGGTCTTGCAGCCAGCCTCCCTCGGCAGGAAGACACTGCCCCTCTCCCTTTCCTGGGTGCCTCTTCTTCCCCAGGAAAGGCGGCACGGGGACATGGCATCTTAGGACAGAGGTTCCCAAGGACCAGAGGGACTGGGGCTCTTAGCCAAGCCCAGAGTGCTGAGCGACCCTGGCTCTGTCGCAGGAACACTGTGAGTGGTGTTTCCTCAATTAACAAAACCCATTTCAAATGGCTTTTAGATCCTTAAACACAATCGTAGGGCTCAAATTGGATGCACCCTGCTTTGAAAGCCGAGTCCCACTGGCATCTCCTGTTTATATATGAACAATCAAAGTGATTTATTCATCTGCCTAAAGCACGGTTGCTCTTTGACCGTCCATCCATTATCCTTATCTATCTGTCCTAGTTAGGAGCCGAGCAATCCATCTTACCCAACGTAATGTACGCCAAGTGACTCCGCAAGCTGCCGTGCTCTGAGTGGGCTCTGCCGGGGCAGATGACACAGGCCTGGTTTTCAGCAGCGCTAACACAATTGCATTGACGTCAACTGGAGCCGCCCGCCGTCACCCTCCTAGAAAATTAAAGCCTAGGATGGGCAGACCCAAGGCAGGCACTGAAGGGATCTGTGGTCGTAATCGGAACTGGATCTGCCACCAGGCTCACCAAGCAACACGCAGACCCTGTGCCATCAGCATGCAAAGAGCATATATAACCCAGAGAACTTCTTATTTCCCCTGATTAAATTGCAAAACAGGACAGGCAGTGTGGTTCTAAGGCAGCATCATCTCATCCACGATGAAAAGACCATGCTGCTCCTGTGCCACATGAGCATGCAAGGGGGCAGCTGCGCCCAGGGTCTCTGGCTGTCCCAACCTGGGATGTTGCAGAGGGGCAGAATCATCTGCAATCAGACCTCAGGGGTGTTGCAGATGACAGTGAGCTGTAGACCTCCTGTCTCCCAGGGAGAGAGATTCCCCACCTTGTAGAAAAGGAGTAAGTGAAGCACCATGTGGATGCCCCCTCACTGGAAATGTTCAAGGCCAGGTTGGATGGGGCTTTGAGCAACCTATCTAGTGAAATATGTCCCTGCCCAGGGCAGGGGGCTGGAACCAGATGACCTTTAAAGTCCTTTCCAATCCAAACCGTTCTATGATTAGTCATCTATGACCATGATAAATTAGCTCAGAAAATGCATTGCCACCTCTCTTCTCATCTTTCATCAGGGACAAGCAGTTGCAACAGGCTGAAGGTGACTGCAAGTCCCTTGTCTGCAGCAGGTGGGTGCCCAGCAAGGAGAAATTAGGTCCCTGTCCAACTATCTGTCCCCACCCTGGGCTCTATGGGGATTATTCAATCCCATGGCCATGGATAGGAGAGCGCTGAGGTTCAGTTGTGCAGGAGACTTCAAGGGTCTCCACCCTACAGGACAGGCAGCTTGGGGAGGACAGCACTGGAGCAGCCCACCCCATGTACCACCACACTCCAGCACAGTACTGCCTGCACCTCTGGTCAGTAGGTCAAGCAACTGCTGCTGAAACTTTAGTTAAGAAAAACAAGACTACAAGGTTAAATAAGCTGCAGTGGGCATTGTGCTCCTCCAGAGAAACCAGGAGGGGTTTACAGCTGAAAAAGGTTGAGAGTATGGTCCCATCAAGAGAGACCTCCCTCACCAAATTTCACCTCCCCACATAAAGCACAGGGTGTGACAGCTTTCCAAAAGAGGTTTGGGAAGGGTGTCTTGCCACAGGCAAGCTCAATGGCTTTCCTCTGGCTTTTCTCTTGGAAAAAGCTGACCCAGTTCGGCTGAAATTTTCCAGAGAAGTTCATGTTGAGGCAAATCCCTGGCAGACAATTTCTGCCTAAATGTTCACATTTTGGCATTGTTCTAAGCAATAGGAAACATAGCCCTATAATGGGAAGTATTGGGTAACCTCAGTAACAAGCAGTGTTATCTACCCTGTCTACAATGAAATAATTAATTCTCATTAATTTGCCCTCTTTGCCTTTGAAGATGATTTCCAGACTGGGAAAAAAAAGGCAAAAAAAAAAAAAAAAGGAGAAGAAAGCAATGGAATTAGCCAGCCCCCTCCAGACTCAGATCACTCCAGATCTGTGCAACGGTAGAGCAAGGAGAGTTGTTAAGTGCTGTGGTTAGGAGACCTCTGAGCTCAACTAATAAACAAGAAGAAAGTTCTTGCCACTTCTGTCTCTGAGCAGGACCTTTGACAGTTGGCTAATATCACAGGAAGCTCCTGGGTAATGGAGGAAAAGCACGGGGCGGTCGGAATAGGGCACCGGCACTTCAAAACCCACAGTTCTGGAGAGAGAAAATCAGGTATTTTCATGGCATTTGAGACACCATTTTTATCTGTGCAGGCTGGGAAAGCAATGCTCTTGCATCAGGATTCTCTGTAGCGTTGGTGAATGGGGTTTACAGCCTGTTTGAAAGCAGGAGTCACCAAATTTTTGTGAAAGAGCCTGGTTTTGAAAGATTTCCAGCCCAAGCAATTAATGAGGTTTGGATTATCCAGAGAAGCTCCAATGCATGGTTTGTATCCTCAGTTCTGCAGCCAACTTGGTAGGTCAAAGCGAGGCAAGATGACCTCTCCGACCATGCACCTTTTCTGCTCTCGCCCTGGTTGGACAGAGACACAGGTACTGAGCATTGCTGCTGCCAACACTGCTGCAACGCTCATGCAGTCCAACCCAGCAAGCCACCAACATGTTTTGAAACGTGACTGGTTGTCTTCTGGAAATTCCTGGCTGGGTGGTGCCAAAAGATCACCCAGGTTCAACAAATTTAGTTTTCTCTAGTGTGGGATAACTCCGTCTGCCAGCCAGGGTGACTTCATAGCAGGTATGAGTGCAGGGGCACTCACCACATGCTTGAAGAGAAGTCCACAAGCCAAAGAGGTGGTTTTGTGCAGTGAAACTATTTTCACTGAGCTTAAGTCAAACAATGAAATATTCATAGGACACTAAAGCGGTGGGCTCACTGGCTGCCTTCTTATGGGAATTCAATAATACTGGAGACAGCCTTAATTCAATATTCAAAAAGCCTCTTTCTCTTTCCTTCTCTCTATCCATCTCCCTGCTGTCTCTTTGGGTTCAGAGATCTTTTTGGAAACCTCACTTTTATGCGCTGGATGCATTAGTGGAGAGAGAACGGAATGCTGGACAGCAGAGAGGAGAAATGGGGGAGGAGTGGGAGCACAAGGATGGGGACCACATGCAAGACAGCTGGGGATTTCTGGACCCCAGGCTGCCTGGTGATGCTCAGGTGGATGGTCTGAACCAACCCTTCCTAAAGGTATGTGTACATAGCTTTTTTGGGGCTGGACCCACACTTGTGCTCAGAGATGGCTGGTTAGGAGTCAACTCTGGTCCAACATGTGGTAACCAATGTCACATGGTCCTGCACTCCCACCAATAAACCCACTGAGAAACAGGCTGCCTGGCTCAGCTGTGGTGTGGTGCTAGCGGGACTGAGGCCATTTTTGGCTTGGCATCTCTCCTGCAAAATAAAACAGCGGAGATTGAGCCTTTGTCCACCAGTGTGGACTGGAAATTGGGAGAGTTGGGCCTAGATACAAATGAAAGGTAAAGCCCTGTGGCTCCAGTGACATGTGTGCTGTTCAGGTGGACATTCATCCTCACTCAGGGGGAGGACACAGATGCTGGCAGGGCTCTAATGAGGCGTTTTGGTGCTCCCGACTTGCCCTGCTGTTGCTACAACTCTTGATCCCAGTCCTGGAAGAGCAATACTGACATCCTCCTCCCCATTTCAGAGAGAGCAAGAACCAACCTGTGAACCTCTTCTCAGAGGTCATGTTTCAGATGGCACTGCACTGAGCTAACACCCAGAAGCCAATACTGACACACAGCTACCCCGTGCCAGGAGTTGGACATTGCTTCTTGCTGCAGCTGGGTGAGAGGGAGCTGTAGCTCTGCTGGTAGGACCTTTCTGCCCATCATGGGGATGGCCGATACTCAAGGATGTGACTGAAGCCCCTCCAGCTGTTGAGAGGCCAGGGGACTGTCTGTTGCCCCTCTGAATACAAAAACAGGGGACACCAGAGGGTACGAGCAGCGGGAAGTAGCTTTCCATACCATCCATGAACACCACAGGGGCAGGACACCATGGGTGCTGAAGTTTCATGTGGTTCGGACAAATTCAGGAAAGAAAGTCTCCTGCAGCAACCTACTTGTCATCTGTAGCTTTGGATGGCAATGCTCTATATGCATTGCAGCAAAGGGGAGATTTAGAAGAGCAACAGCTTTCCAAGCACTTAGCAAGGTTGGTTTTATTTTTCCCCCTCATAGGAGCCTTTCCCGGAGAGTATTTAAAATCAAATTATTTACTCCACAATGCACTGGTTGGTTTCTTCTGCCATCTCCCCATCACAAATGCCCTCGAGCAGATCAGTTTCAACCTTCAGAAAACCTCTCTATTAGCATTTGATCTTGTCAAGCTCTTTTTATAGCCACTCTTAATGTTAAGTGGAAGCCGTTCGATGGCCATCTGCCACGCTGGGGCATGCGGGCAGATACCAGCTAGCAGGGACAGAGCACAGTCCCCATGTGGGAGGCTCCAAAGCACCAACAATGGTATAAACACTGCACAAAAATTGAGAGAGATGCACAAAACCTGGGTCCATGTTCACATGCCGGGGTGAGGACGGGGAGCTCCGTACTGCTCTGAGCTGCTCCCCATCTCCGAGGCCAGCTAGGAGCCCTTTGGGGAAAAGCAAGATGCTCCATCCTATCGCAGGAAGGGTGGCTGGGTGCTTGGTAGGTGCCAGCACCCTGGCTTGGGGGCTGTGCTTGTGCATCGTGTAGAAGGAGGGGGTGAGCAGGACGCCTGCAAGCCTTTTCACACCTTCTGCAAGAGCCTGGTATTAGCAAGGCCCTGGCCAAACTCCAGCAGGGACCTGACATGCTGCCTCACTTTCCTGCACTTTCCATGGCAAAAAAGAGATTTCTTTTTTCTTACTTGTTACAGCATCTCCAGGCCTGATGCTGATCATGCAAACGCAGTGAAGATACTCTTTTTCCCTGTTGATACTTTATAGATCCTCGCTCCAGCTGCACTTGGATTGCACTTTTATTTTTTTAAGACTTTCTGGCAAATCACCAGTCCTCCAGATGACTGTTTTGGAGCAGATTTCCTCGTGCATCTGGAGCCAGTGAAGGTCTTCTGATGGGTTCTTAGGTAGCTCTTCCTCACCTCTCTGCTGGTGCTCCAAGTGCATCCCAGCCACATCACTGCATAACACTCCCTACCCCATCTGCCAATGGCTTGGGGCCTCCATCTCCCCTTTGTATCTTCAAGCCAGGTGGAACAGGTGGACCACATCTCCCAAGGGGCACAGGGACCTCCTGCTTCTGGGGCACCTGGCACTGCCTGGAGTCACCTTGTCCATGAAGACAAGCAGAGGTATGGTGCACCCAAAGGAAGTTGCCAAAAGCCGATTCACTGTCAAACAGGAATTTGATGGTGTCAGGCTCAAACTTTTCCCTATCTGATGTAATATCTCAGACTCAGCATAGCAAACCACAACCCTACCGTAGATACAGCTATAGTGCCATAGCATGGGTGTGCATCTGGGCTTGAGAGGTGAGGCAGGTATTTTATCCTATGGCAACATGTCACTGGAGGTGGGTATTTAGCTATTTGAAAACTAGTTGTTTTGTGATGAACAGAGATTATGAAGCTTGACTTTCTCCAGTTTTTCAGTCTTATACTTTGTTTCCCAATTTTAGAGCTCCATGCTAGGCTTTTGCCTGTATCTGTGGGGTTGATCATTTCATGACGACTCTTGGTGAACACCAGAATATAGTTGGTGGGTCTCACAGACCATGTTGGGAGCTGAAAGCAAAGACATACACTGATGTTTCAGATGGGAAAGTAGGTTATAAAGCACGCCTAAACAAGGTTACACGGGAGGTGTGTGGCAGAGCAGGGACAGGATATAGGTCTACAGTATAATGCCCGCCACACCTCACTTTGATCCTTTTCTTCTTGAGGACAGCTTGAAAAGCCCGAAGGTCCCCCTTTGCCCAAAGCACCTATTGCACCATGGCTCTTGGGACACTGGTGGGTGAAGGACCAGCTCTGCCCCCATGCAGCAATGCATGCTGGGGTGTCCGCATGATCCCAGCTGCTCACAGCTTCTCCCTCAATGAACCCCCCCAGGTGGAGCCACCCACAGACCCATCAGCCTCCCAAGAAGACCTCTGTGAGGAATAACATCGCTGATGGATGTTGCCTGCCTGTGTGAATCATCTGCCAGTAGGTCACGAATTACTCAGAGGTGTCTGTTATCCCGAATTATTTCCTGATTCACATGGTGGCTTACGCAGGAGCTCCTTGATTAGATTCCTCAATATCAAATGCCCCAGCTTGTTGGCCTGACCTTTTCATCCACATAAGCCTTCAGGCCATAAACCATTCTTATCTGAAATCTTGACCTTATGTTTAATGTTATCTCCGTTGACGTTAACGGAGGTTAGTTAGGCTTGAGCATATGCTGGAAGTTAAGCTTTCCTGCACCAGGGCCTCCATGCATTTCCCTACGCTGACTGATGACTCAAATTCAAGGATGCCTTTTCCCTGGCTTCAACAGGCTTCAGCTTGGCACATGCATAATTCCTGGAATCAGTTCTCCACCACCGACGATGATGAATCAATCATTTGCTTTCTGAACATGTTCCACAGAATTCCCTCAGCCTTCAACAAGCTGGCTGGCTTTCCCACCAGAAAATTAGTTGGCTCAACAGTTCTTGGGATAGTGAGCACCCTGAGTACAGTTCCTGCCTGGAAACAAATGGATTTAAGTGTTTGAAGTGAACTTTTGTTCAAAAAGTTCAAAAGGGATGACCTTTTTCAGCAATACCACAGCCTTAGTGAGAATCAGACTCAATAAAAATGGGTTTGTGGACAGAGGGTGGTTGAGGAGAAGGAAGTGTGCATGAGCGTTGGTGTATGGACATCGGTCAGCCCAGGGCAGTCTAGAGAGGGTTTTTACAGGTTCAGCAGCCCCCTGGGTACCTGACCTCACCGGGGCAGTTCCATGGAAAATCCCTATAACACTCAGGTTGAATCCATCTCACCTAGGTATCGGTAAGGTTAGTTGGTTTGCTTGGTTGTCTAAAGCAAGCAAATTATCCAGGCTCCCTCTCTGGTGAGTGAAGAGATGAGCAAGAGTTCAGTCCAGAGGTTGATTTATACTAAGTATCTGAGGCAACTGGCTTAGATGGGATAAATCACGCCTAGACAGTTGCTCATTCAGTCCTTTGGCCATCAAGGGATCTTGGACAACAGCTTTTGCAGCAACAACTAGCTTTTGGATGGCTGAAGCTAGCTAAAGTGAGTCCTGCTCCTCAGTGCCTACCTGTACCTTTGCAAGTCTCCCCTGCTTTCCAAACATTCCTGTCTCCGAGATCCACTTCCACACATTATCCTCCACAGTTGCTCCGTGAGGAAGGACAAAGCACCTTCAATGAAGTGGCAGGAGAGGAACCAGCAGGGCATCCCAGTTCATGGGGCAAACATCATTTGGCATTTCCCCCATAGCTGTTTCAGCAGCGAGGTTGGATCCTTCTTCCAGCAAAGGGGACTCCCCACAACAACATCTCCTACTGCTTCACTTTTTTTTTCCTGGCAGAAAGGGGTTTCCTCAGGTCTTCCTAACTCTTTTGCTGCAGTTTAAACCAATCACTACTTGCCTTTTCCTCAAGGGCCAGTTTATTCCTTCTCCGGCAGTTTTGGATGTATTTGGAGCCTGTTTCTGTACCCTCCCATCAGTAGCCTTTGCTCTTGGTGAAACTGCCCCAGCCCCCTGGTCTTCCCATGCTGGCTAGTTTTTCCATACTCACACAGTAAGCTTTCAGTGTTTCTGAGGCAGCTGAAAACTTTAAGTTTCTTCCAATTCCACAGACTGACTGTCAGCATCCAAAACAGGAGCCCAAACTCAGATGAATTGAGAGCAGCCCTGCAGAGAGGAATTTGGGAATATTGCGGGGGTGACAAATTGGACATGAGCTTGCAATGTGTGCTTGCAGCCCAGAAAGGCAATTGTGTCCTGGGTGCATCACCAGCGGAATGGCCAGCAGGTCCAGGGAGGAGACCCCACCTGGAGTACTGCATCCAGCTCTGGGGTCCCCAGTACAAGACAGACATAGGCCTTTTAGAGGGTCACCAAAACAACTCAAGGGCTGGAACACCTCTCCTCTGAAGAAAGGCTGAGAGAAGTAGGGTTGTTCAGCCTGGAACAGAGGAGGCTCTGGGGAGACCTTTTTGAATCCTTTCAATATCTAAAGGGTGCTTTTAAGGAAAATGGACACCTTTTTACCAGGGTTTGTAGTGATAGGACAAGGGGTAACAGCTTTAAACTAAAAGAGGGTCGATATAAGGAAAAAATTTCTTACAAAGAGGGTGGTGAGACAGCAGAAGAGGTTGCCCAGAGAAGCTGAGTACCCCATCACTGGAAGTGTTCAAAGTCAGGTTGCATGGGGCTTTGAGCAACTCGATCTAGTGAAAGCTGTCCCCGCCCATGGCAGTGGGGTTGGACTAGATGATCTTTAAATGTACCTTCCAGCCCAAACTGTTCTATGATCCTCAGACTGTGATTTAGACTTCAGATAGATGCCTCTGCTTTCCTAAAGATGCCCAGCTCCAAAGCCTGGTACGGAAGCTCAGTGGGGCAGGAGATTCCCAGCACCTCTGGCAATCACATCACGCCAGCTTGAGTGCCAAAATGGGGCTGGGGGAAGCTGAAGTCTCAACATTGGGCCAGGTGTGGGTGTTTATGTATTGGCATGATGTAGAGCATGTTTGCAAAGAGGAATGAATCATTTTTGCCTATCAGTTTAATTGTTGAACCCTGCCTCTCTCTGCAAACTATTCATGAATAGATGACAACTTTAATTTAGTCATTAGTCCTAATTATTCACTCCATCTCTCCTATTAATAACATGCAGTCAGCAGATTGACAATAAACAGCTCCGTGCAATTATTTTGCTCAGTGAAGTTTGAAACATGAGCTGTGCTAGGTATTTCTGATGGGGCACAGATTGCATGGCACATCTCTGCCTACCCACCGCGTGGCTATGAAATCTTAGAACCACATTTCTGGTGTGAATGCCCCTGTTTGCAAAATGAACACGTGCCAAAAAGCTGCTGGTTCCCAGACTCAAAGGCATTTGCTTGAATATCTGTGAAGAGGGAATACAAAGAAGGACAGAAGCAAATATCTTAAATAGCTCAATAAATCACCAGTCTCAGCTTCACAGGAGACAGATTTCTTTAGGCTCACCATGCATCCACATATTAAGTGACAGTGTGAGAATTTGCCACCTGAAACTGAGAGCAATTTATTGCAAGGGTACATGAGGAGTATCCAATATTTAATTAATGTGATGTTAATTAGCTACATCACATTGCTTTATTCCATCCACAGATCTAAGCAGATTCAGGCTCCTGACCAGTGTGTGTAGCCCTCTGCCTTTCTTTCCCTGTGTTACCTGGGCAAAGATTCTGGACATCACCAAACCATCAGCAAGTTACTTATGGCTCAACGGTTTTAAGGCCATTTGAGGTTGTAGTCCTAAATTTCACCCTTAGGAGTGAATAGAAACAGGAATCTCCTTTATGCACATGGAACGCTAAATTTAAAGCCCCATATCAAGCAAAAAATCAACAGCTCACAAGCATGCCCATCCCCAGAAGAGGCAGCTGCAGCATTAACTCCAGACAAAAATCCCTGCTAGAGAAAACTTATCGACTTCTGCTGGGGAGAGCTCCTGTCTTGGTTTTAAATTCACTTCAGATACAAAGTTTATTCAATTATTGGCCATCTAGACAATGAAATGTGGCTTCACTCCAAATATCAGCTGGGCAGGGGAGAAAATGACAACCAGGTTAACCCTTCATTTACCCTTCAGCTAGGCAGAGGGTGGGCAGCAGGATGGCACCAAGCAATCCTACATATATGCATCATGCATCTCCAAGGTTAAAGTTATTGGCTCAGTCCCCTGTATGCAGAAAGGGTTTTTACACTGGCTATGCCTAGGAGGGCAGGTGGAAAAAAAAAAAATCAGTTTGATGTGGTACCCAATGGGAGGATGCTCTGTTCACAAGCCCCCTTTTGTAAGGGGACCCCATGTAGTACAAAGGGCTCTCTGTCTTCAGGGGAGACCCACGGCTACAAAAACAAAGAGAGACACCGGGAAAGCGTCTGGTTCATTATTCCCCTCTGAAAAGCTCTCCAGTGTCAGGCTTTTTAAAGGAAGACTCTGGGCAATGATGGGGGTGTGGATTAAGACTGAGATTCATTGGAAGAGGCAAAGGGGGGAGCTGGCAAGACGCAAATCCTCACCAAATGCCCTGGGAAGCACAGAGGGTCTTGGGCTGGTAGCAGGGACCACATGCCAGCACATGGGCCTCCTGGAAGAAGTCAGAGCTGCAGTACTGTAAAGCAGTTTTCTCCTCTAGGATGCATCTGAAGCACTTGAGGGGCACCACTTCCATAGAGGTTACCTTAATGCCACTGGTTTTGCTGGGGCTGTGCAGCCATGCTCACTGGTGGTTCTGGAGAACAGCAAGATGCTGGACAGAAAGCAAGCACCAGCCAGCACAACTTTTCCACGTCCCGCTCAAAGTCTATTGTCAGCCATAAATACAGTTTCTGCTGGAGAAGGAGAGGGTGGGGAAGGTTATATTGTATTTGGAAAGCTAAAGCACAAACCTGCTGCTTTCTGGGAATCTCTTCTGTATTAAAGTGATCTGACTTGGAGCTCACAGCATCATCCTTGCCACTCACTGCAGGCTGGGGTGTTCCTGCAAAGCAAGATTTGCTCTCTGGGGAACCAGGGAACAGAGCCCTTCCTGGCAGCAGGCAGAGATGGGAAGCTGGATCTGCCCCCTGTGAGAGGGATGGTAAATGGCCTCCCTTTCCTTTGTCATTACTTGGCAGCAGCAGCCCAGCGATGGGTCTGGGAAGCAGCAAGCTGCAGTAACCGAGTATAGAGCATCTTTGCCTGGGCTGAGCTTGCCCTCTGATGGTAAGCGCTGGTAGTGGTGAGAAGAAGCAGGTCTCTCCCAAACCATATCCTCTCTCCTGCGGCCTAGGGGATTTCCCCATCCCCAGCTGAGCCCCCTGATGATAAAAAAGCATTTCAGAGTGCTGCTGCCATGAAGGCATCCTCAGCTCCTGGGCTGAAAGTTGTCCCGGTGAGGGCAGCTTCTCATGACAGCTCAAGTCATGCCCTGCCCCAAGCAGGGCTGGGGCAACAGGGGCTGGCAGAGGGCAAGCAAGGCAGCACAGGGATCCAGCAGCAGCTCAAAGGAGGCACCAAGGCCACAAAATGCTTTAAATCCTAATTTAAAAAAAAAGGCATCAATGAATACAAAGAAAAACTAGTAGCTTCTGCTAGCCATCTACCAGCTTACCCAAATCCAGCAGCTGATTTTTTTTTTTTTTTTGG
>VZTL01032296.1:45547-62124 GCA_013400535.1 Scopus umbretta
AGGGAGCAGAAAGTCCTTGCAGCACTAACCCCATGACCTGCCAGCCACCCAGCTTAGCAAAGAGAAAGCAGGCAGGGGAAGCAGCCAGAACACAGCCACATCTGCAGTTGCTAGTGTCAGGGAGTAGAGGGCTGCCCCACATAGGGGCACAAGTCAGGGAACAAGGGTGACCCCAGCACAGCAGGACATTTGCCAACAAGGGTGTAGCTCCATGAGACCTGAACGCAGTAGGCAGGGCTGGGTGCTGGTAACAGCGTCCATCAACACTCTCAGACGCAGCAAAGGAGTCAGGTCCTGGGTCCATCCAGGACCAGCAGAACATTCTGCCAGAGGCAGGACTGGAGACCAGCTACCTATAGCACAAACACCAGCTCCAACCAAAAGATGAGGCTAGTGATAAGCATCATTGTACATGGGCCTGACCTTAAATACAGCTTCTGGGCCAATGTCCTGAGGGTGCGTGGGTGGAAGTCCCAGATGAGGTTGTTCAAGGCAATCAAGGCTTTTTGGTGCCCTCAGGGTCCTGGCAGCTGGCATGGTTCTGCATGCAGGGACAGAGCTTAGCCCCCACCCCCCTTTTTTTCTGCCTCTCCCCTATTTCTCTGCTGAAGGTCAGACCCCGGGGCTCACTTCCACAGTGACAGAGCTGCTCGCTCCTTGCTCTTCACAGGAACCTGCTTCCAAAGCAGACACTAAGCAAGGACCTTGCTCCCCTCCATGTTCCTGTGGGAGGAGACATAGAGGATGGACTAGATGACCTCAGAGGTCTTTTCCAACCTTAATGATTCCATGATTCTATGATTTAACAGCTGCCAATCTTTTTCCCCTGTTTCAGATTGAAGAAGAGCAGCCATGCGAGCACAGAGACTGCACAGCCAGGAGAAAGTGATACATACACACATCTTGGGACTCCAGGGTTGGACCTGGGCAAAAATAAATGTATAGGGGGTAGTAAAAATGAAAGGGAGACTGTCTGGGTTAGGGTGTCAGGAGTGTAGATCTGTGGGTGAAGGCCAGGGGTGGTAAGGACTTTAGATGCTGAAGTTTGTGCGTAGTCCCCTGTATCCAGCCTGGGCATCGCACTGCATTTCCCTGTCAATGTGAGCAGGGCGGGATGAGAGCAGGCACAACTTTATGTCTTCTTTAATCATGAAAGATCCATGTTGGACCTGGCCAGTGAGCAGCAAGACAGCATCACGGTGGGTTGTCCTGGGCTGCAGGTGACAGAGATGATGCAGAAGAGCAGAGCCCACTCTAGATGGGCAAAGCGGCAAGCAGAGGGCAGGGGTTGTACGTACCTGTCAGGAAGCGCAGCTCTAACATGTGCAGATGGGTATGGATCTTTGGGTTGGTTCAGACAGTGACAGGGACCCCAAGAGGGCATCCCAAACTTTTATTTGCAACTCCAAAAGCCTTAGGATAATTTTTCTCACGAGATAACCAGCAGAGACATCATTTTACATCCTACTTGGTGGAGGAGATGCACCAGACATTTCCCTGTGCCCAGCACATGTTTGATTTGATCAGTGAAGAATAGCACATGGGCGAGATGGAAAAGCTCATTTGTGCAGACAAAGTTCATGTCTAGCAAAGGCAGTTGGGGCAGTGTGAAATTTCCCAGGCTGGAAACCATCAGTAGGTGAGTAGATCACACCTGAAATGCCCTCATTGGTAGCTGCCTTCTGTAGAAGTGTAAATTTTTCAAAACCCATTGGTCTGTACCAGGAGAATCAACCCCCATGAATGAAAGTGGACTGGAAAATATTCAGGCTGGTCAATCCTAATATGGTCATTCAACATGCTTGAAAATACTGAGATATGAAATAGATTTCTCAATATGTGTTTCATTTCCTGATTTTTTGAAATCTTACAGCTCGCTTTTTCCGGTCTGCCCCTATAACCACACGGGCCAGGCACACACTTCCCTAAAAACACCGCAGAGCAACATGGCTCAGGCAAACACCAGATCTAAGAAGCCAGGTCTACAAGAAAACATCAACTTTTGCAAGCTATGCAGTAAATCCTAATAGGTGGCAACACTAAAGACAGATGACTTTTACCATCCATAACATAATAGATGGAGTTCATAGGAGACAGCACATGCTAATGCTCAAAAAAACAATTGCAAGCCACTAAATAGACTTGTTCCATATTCTAAAGGCACATAAACTGCACCAGTGTCAATCATATTTTGCGGGAAAGAAATCACCCTGGACAGATGCTAAATTAATCTTTATTAAAATGATTAGTACAGTTACAAAAAGAACAAATTTGATCATGGATGTATTTAGGCATGGTGTGTTAGCTGAGAGTGGGAGCAATAGAAGGGGCTGAACTGAGCAAGATTTGGGGGGTGCTGATGGGAGCAGGTATGCCAGGTAAGGAATGGCTGACCCTTGCCGCTGCACTGTGTGAGAACCAGCGAGCTTCAGCAGTGCTGCAGCGTCCTGAGACAGACCTGGGGTTGCACAAGCCAAGGGTAGGCCAAGTCTGTGTGATAGAGGAACTGTCTCTAGCCCTGATTATGCCAAGCAGAGGGTTTAGTTAATATTTGCTTAGAAAGCCCACTCTTTGAATACAAGGCCAAAGACTCTCAGAGCAAAAGGACGTGCCATAAGGGAACATTCACTATACCCCCAGGGACACGCATTACAGTGTGGTGTTTAGTAACAAGATGGTATCTTTTTTTTTCCCTGTAAAGGGAATTTCATAATTCTGAGCAATGAATCAGGTATTTCTGCTTGTGTACGTCAGAAATGAAGCCAGGCTCCTTTGTAGCTTTGCTTGCACACACACACATTGAAACGGCAGTTGCATGTGCATTTCTCTTCAGGTCTCTGTAGCACCTGGAAACTTTGGAGACAGTATTTCAGTATTACAGAAGAATCACCAAATTATTTTAACCTCATTTTAGTTGAGTCAAGTCAAGTATGCCCCTTCAGAAGACCTGAATGATGTAGTTTACAGTGTAAAGATGACACTTCTTCCAGACACCCTTTTTTTTTCCTTTAAAGGATCACAGCTTTTTAAACATAGCAGTAAATGTTAACATTTTATTTTGCTGGTTCTTCATTTCTGAAAATGGTTAAACTACTTTTGCTCAAAATCTCTACACCAACTTGGAGTTAGGGTGAGGCTGATGCATAAAATTCGATCTGGGAGTGGCAAAGGTGTTGTTATAAAGCATTGAAAAAATCCTTTTATTTAATAACAAAACATAATCCTAACTATAATAGATGTTGCTAAGCATCCTCCCTCCCAGCACTACTTGATTCTGCACGATTGAACAAGAAAATAAATTAAAAAGGAAGAAACAACCAACCAACCAGGACCCCACAGTTCCTGCTGTACTCATATCCCAAGCAGCCTGAGTTAACCTAAATTACATGTTTTAACAACTAAATATTCTTTCACGGTCAAGTTTCAGGTGATGACCAGACACATACCTGGGTTGCTATAAGAGCAATTTGTTCCTACCCCTCTGCCAAAACATGGTCCTTAAGTGCATCATGTCCCTTCCTTGGGGGCTCTCCCCTGTGCAGACATGGAGGGGGTACCATTGCCCTGCAGAGGAGATGTCTGCTGTGAGCAGGGAGTGCTGAGCTCTCTTCCCGGGGTGCTGCTGCCTTCTGACCATGCCCTCCAGATCCCCACGTGTCTCTGTGTCTGTCTGCAGGAACTGAAATTTGGAGAAATGTGTCCAGATTTCTCCCAGTAAACTGGGGAGGAAGTGTCCCTGATGCACAGGAACTGGGTCTCCTGAAGAGCTTTGCTGCAGGTTAGCTTTAGAAGTTGCTGACAGCCTAATTTTCAGATTTATGGAGCATTAAGAGCTCCCATTGACACTGTAACCAGGTGACAAATCTGGCTATGCTTCATTTTTCTCAAATATAAAATGGGAGAAGTGGCATTTCTGTCGCTGGCTAGCTGGGAGGTTAATGCCATGATTATTAATAAAGCTCTCTAATGACCTCTGGAGCAGCAATTCCCAAGCCAGGGTGGCAGTTCCTAGCAGGGGCTGCTGTGCTCCTGAACGGACTAGTGGACCCAGTGGAAATTAGGTGGCAGCAACAGGCTCAGAAACGGAAGCAGAAGTAATTTTCCTAATGAGTCACCAGCAGTCAGAAGCAGAGCCCGGGAGGTGACTGTCACTTCCCCCAAACATCTGTCCCACACGCCACTCCGCGTGGAAGAATTCGCAGTCTCCCTGCATCGTGATCCCTGCAGAGCATCCTTAATGATTTCTGTGGCTGTGCTGCCACTGGGCATCACAGCTGCAACTGCCTGTTGCACAGGTAAATGGAGCTGCAGTCATAAAAGTCAGAAACTCGGAGCTTATAATAAGTAGGATTTATGTACTCAGAAGAGCAGAACCTATATTGCTATTAAGGTTCATTCATCTATAGACAATACTTGTCTGCTCCTTCCTTTAACATCAGGGTTAGTGCGCCATCGCTCCTCGCGCAGGATCAGAACTGGTACTTCGCTGTTCGGGACACAGTCAGCGAGCAGCTTCAGAGACTGGAAAATATAGAAAAGAGCAGATTCCTACAGCCAGTCTTCCAAAATACACGTGTCCTGGTTTCAGCTTAATTCAGAATTCATTTTCTTCCTAGTAGCTGCTATAGTGCTGTGTTTTGGCCTTAGTATGAGAACAATGCTGATAACACACTCATGTTTTAGTTGTTGCTAGGTAGTGCTTACACTAGTCAAGGACTTTTCAGCTTCCCATGCTCTGCCGGGTGCACAAGAAGCTGGGAGGGAGCACAGGCAGGACAGCTGACCCAAACTGGCCACAGGGCTATGCCATACCACCTGACGTCACGCTCAGTATAGAAACTGGGGGGAGTTGGCTGGGGGGGCAGTGATCGCTGCTCGGGGACGGGCTGGACATCGGTCGGTGGGTGGTGAGCAATTGCATTGTGCATCACTTGTTTTGTATATTCTTTTATCATTATTACTATTATTATTTTCTCTTTCTCTGCTGTCCTATTAAACCACCTTTATCTCTACCCACGGGTTTTAGTTTGTTTTTTTTTCCCGGTTCTCTCCCCCATCCCACTGAGGTGGGGAGGGAGGGTGAGCGAGCGGCTGTGTGGTGCTTAGTTGCCAATTGGGGTTAAACCACAACATATCTGTCAGAAGTACCAGTTTCACTGTATAAAGTAATCACTAAGGGCTACAGCTGGAGACGACTTATCCCAGAGTAACTGATTTGTTTTCAGCCTAAGTTTCAGGCCCGTCAGGAATGGGTTGTGTTTACTGGCTGGGTAGGAAGTGCTTGCCTTTCTGTGCTCCACACGCCTTCGAAGGCAGAGAGGCATAATGCCTCCTTTAAGATGAGATACAAGGATGACACCTAGGTTAAGTGAGGAAACACAAGCAATCCTTTGGGGGCAGGTTTGAACCTGAACAGGACCCTAGGAAGAGTGTGCTACACGAGGATGCAGGCGCCCCCACGCCAGGACTCCCCTCTGTCCTGAACCCAGCACAAGTTGTGCTTCAATACAGGATCCCAGTCTCAAGGCGGTGCAAGCATCTGGCCCACTGCTGGCTGGAGGAGACAAAGAAAAACCTCTTAGAGCTGATCTATCTTGTTTTACTCTTGTACCCCTGCCACTGAGTCTAAAAACAGTGTTGTTGATGCTGTCGATGTGGCAAATTAACTCTTAGAGCTCATTTCATGCTCACAGGGACTGGCAGATAACTGATGCACAACTGCTCCAGCTGTGACCAGCTGTGGTCAACTTTTAAAATCTTATCCATGATCTTATCTTAAATCTTATCTTAAGATCTTATCCATGTCCTTTATCCCGGTACAATGCACAGGTATCTCTGGGAAGTAGCACCTAATCTTCCCTTAGGCTGTATACATTGATCTTGGAATGGGTAATGCAAGGTAACCCCAGGAAAGAAGTGTCTCCAGAAGCCAGAGGCTGTTCAGTATTCATCAGGGCAGTGAAGAGGTCTTTGCTTCAAGGGCCTCCAAGAGCTTGTAATGACATCCTAAAGCTCAGGTATTAGGGAGTCGGTCCTTCCGTTGCTGGGTGCTGGGTGCCACACTCACTGCCAGGCCTGTGAATAGAGGTGGTGTTGTGAAGGCCAGTTACATATAGGCATAAGTGGGCATATATATGATCTTTAACAGCTTTTACCTGTGTCATTTTTCCTCCCTGGAGCACAGTCAGTAATGGAATCAAAGAATAGCAAGACTTTTCAAGGATCACCCACTATTTCAGTACATATAAAGCATGTAGGCATGTTATTGCCAACACTACTTTGTTCTTCCCTTGGAAACCTTAAAGTCCATTGCAGACACTCATCCATAAAGCTTTTGGTCCCTCTGGAAGACAAGGAAATGATGCTTTCCTTTCTCTTAGCACAGGGAAATATAATGCAGAGACATCAACAGTCAGGCTCAAAGAAAGGTATTTAGACACTTCTCTTTTGCTCCCACGCAAGTCAGGGGCAATTGATGTGTTTCAATGTCTTTATGTAGTCCTGAGACCTGCTGGTCAGAAGCAGGGGAACACAATGGCTAAAAAAACCCCCAAAACAAACCAAAACACCCAAAAGAACACCAAAAACTGTAACAAGGAAACTTTTTAATAACAGCAACAGAGTTAAATCATGGGAGCCGCTATAATGGCAGAAGTCAGCTTGTAAAGGTAAGACCTGGATCACAAAGAGAAGTTGCCTTTGAATTTCCTGGCTTGCACTGATCCACTGATCCACATTTACACACTAATATTCCTCAGAAAGATGGTTTGGGTTTTGTTGCCTGTCTTGGGGTTGGGTTTTTTTTTCAACATTAGGCGTAAATACACAGAGGAAATACCCAATGGTATTCAAACACATTTGAGCGGGGAAGTCAGGAGCACTCCGCAGCTCCCCACGTGCAGCAGCATCTCCCAAGTAAATCAAGAGCTGTGTTTTGCCGCGCAACCTTCGGGACATTTGTGATCCAGCATCCCTACCACCCTGCTACATGCCAGCAAGGTCTCCTGACCAACACTGCCTACCTGAAGCCACCTTTTCTCTCAGACCAGTTTTACCAGCTCTCATACTGGTTTTACAGCCCACTGAAGGCTCACTCTGCTGTCTATACTGGGAGGAGTGCTGCAGAGCTGATCTCTTTGGGCATTTTCCCATACCTAGGTTTAGGATTACCGTCCTCAGGGAATGCCCTAGAGTTTCACTAGCTGCCAATTTAAACCTGGACAGGTAAAGCTGACTGCAGACAATACAGATACTCAACGCAAAGCAGGCAGTATCTGTCTATAGGTGTTGGAAGAGAAATGAAAGGAACCGGGTATCTCTCTGCAGTACTTCTGGACAAGCCAAGTAGTTGGTAAGTGCTGTGTTTCATGAACCCTTCAGTTTGGCTTGCAAAAGTTTGGGTCTGGGGGCAACATTTCCCTCAACACCCGAAACATCTTTGGGTCATCACTCATTAATACTTTATTCATTAACTTATGCAGGAAGCGGTCTGCCCTTGCTTCCCTAAAACCATGGGCTACTTGTAGGGCGATGGGAACACCCCGTGGGCCTGGTTAGTGGGATTCCCACCTGCCCGCGCAGTGAAGAGAGCAGGCTCAGGCCCTGCAAAAACTGTGAACTCATTCCTGGAGACGCCTTTCTGTGGGGCCGGACAATGCTCGGCACTCGGGGTAAAGCTCGGCAGGCGTAGAGCTGCTCTTCAGGGTACACACCTAAGATGATAACTGCAGGTGAGAGCACCCTGTGAGACACAGATCGGCCCTGCCCCTTCACGGGACGCCCTCCGTGAGGCTGAGGGGTCGGGTGGCCAGGAACGGTCTCTGAGGGACAGCATGGCAGCCTTCCTCCTCAGCGCTGCCGCCCCCGCCCCGCCCGGCTCCCTGCTACACGTCCCCTAACCTGCTGCCGAGCCTCCCGGCGCGGTGGCCCTCCTGGGCTCGGCCGGAGGAGCCGCCGGAGCCCCGCGGCAGCCCCGGGGCAGCCGGGCAGCGCAGAGCCGGCGGAGGCGACAGGAGGCCGGGCCGCGNTCCGCGGGAGGCGGCGGTAGCGGCGCGGGCGGCGGCGGCGGCAGCAGCAGCAGCAGGAAGAGGCCGCTGCTCACCCCGCTCTGCAACGGGCTCATCAACTCCTACGAAGACAAGAGCAACGACTTCGTCTGGTGAGTGCGATATATCGCGATAGCGGCACCCGCTACCCCGCTGAGGGAAGCCGGGGCGCCGCCATGCCGGTGGGAAGCCCCGGGGGTGTAAAATACCGGCAGGAGGACGGAGCAGCCGGCAGCGGCCCCTCAGGGGCTCTCTGAGGGGGAAGAGGCGTGTGTACAACTAATGGCCCTCGAGAGATTATGGCTTTGGGGGACCCCCCCCCTCCCCCCTTGTTGCTTTTTTGGCCCTGTGTAGCAGCGTTGCTTTCACCCTCTCTGCTTTTTTAGCAAAATCAGGTTATTCCCAGCAGGTTCCTCCTTGGGTACGCTCTGGAGCAGCCCAACTTATCGGAAAGGACCCGCAACTTGAGGCGTTTCCTCATAACGTGTTGACATCGCAAGCAAAAGTCCTGTTTTTCTGGGTGGTGCAGCCTCGGCCAGGGCCCCGAGGGGCTCTGGCCTCCAGTGGGTGATACAGCCCCTGCAGAGCCCCCGCACTGCCCTGCTCTGACCTCTGGAAGAGGAGCCAGCAGAGGACTTTATGCCTCTTCCGATGGGGATCCGAGGAGTCTTGTGGTGGTTTATCGATCCAGCAAAGCCAGCTTGGGTTTGCCTCACTTGCTGGGAAAGGTTGGCTGGTTTGAAACGGCAATAAGGTTTGTGTCAGTCTGGCACCTAAAACCAGATGAGTGGGAAATTTCAGTGATGATGGGATAAAGACTTTTTTCTTGAAGCCATTCAGATGCTGTCCTTCAAATGTTCGGCCAAAGCTGCAGCTTGTAGCTGGAAATACACTTCCAGCAGAAGTGGTAGACCAAGGTCCACTGCAATGTGTGGTTTGAGAACTGTGGGTAATTTGCAGTTTTAAAGAGAGCCCATTGCTAACAGGCTTCCAAACTCCTAACGTAAGGAGTAGGTTTGATTTTTATAGCTGGTTGGATGCACTAAAATGTGAGAACAGAAAGTAGGGGTAAGTGTTTGCATCTGAGAGACAAACAGTGAGGAGATACTGGAAAGAAGCTTGAGTTGTAGGAAAGTCATGTATCAGAAAGAAACAGTAAAAAAAAAGTAAGGAAGAAAAATGGGGTACAGCTTTCAAGATGACAGCTCAGACTTACAGGTGAGGGTTGGATGTTTGGCATCTCTACAGCACAGGCATTGTCTCAAAAACCTGTAGATTTGACTTTACAGCTTTGTAAACTGTCTAGCAGAGTAGATAGGAAATATCCTTGCTACTAAAGTGAGAGCCTGAAGTTGCAAAAAAGTTAGTGGCAGAAAAAATAGTAACTACTTCTTACTAGTAATAATAAAAAAAAATTACAGCTTATTACTGTAAGTAGTCGTTTGCTCAGTAGCAGAATTGAGATGAGAGCACAGCTATAATCAGCTGAGGTCCTGCTCTGGCTGAAGGCTGTAGGCCACGTTAGGTGGATTTATGGGCACTTGGTGTGGGAGATGGCTGCGTTGCTGTTGGTTATGGGGGATAACTTGATTCTGAATACCCACACCCTTCTGTTCCCTCTGAAGTTATGCTCTGGCAGTAGTGGTCTGCAGCCATCATTCCCTGTCCCTTTCTAGTCAGCTGTCATTTCCCGTTTTGTTGTCTGTCACAGAAATTAGGCTGTTTGAAGGGAAATTACACCCATAACATTTATAGGCCAGTTAAAGTATTTTAAGATGGTTCACAAAGCTGGGTTTCTTGGTTCTGTTTTTCTGCAGGTAAACTACTGTGCATATTCAAGGAGAATATGTAATTATCTGTTTTCTCCTCACTGAGGAGTGCTGCTGGCTGAACAAGTGAGAGGAAAAAAATCAACTGAGTAGTAATCAGGGCAAAATGTCGTTTCTTGTCCCCGTTTTCTTGGTATTTACAAGAGTCACACAGGACATATTGAAGTGCGGGTCAGAAGCTTTAAGAGCAGACAATGGTTATAGTTAACTGACCTGTGTTTTTCAGTGCTGCATATTTCTGTGGGCCGTAGGGCTGCTTCTTGCTTATAGCAACACTAGCTTCAAATTATAGGGTTTTTTTGGGGTTTGGGGTTTTTTTTTTGAGTTGGCTATATTTATAGTAGTACAGAAATATTGTATATTTCTGTATATTTCTACATATACAAGTATATGTAGTACAGAAATAAACTCAGCTGGGCAACTTTGGAATTTTGAGCAATATCCAATAAGACAGGTGTGTGCGCGCGCAGATTTAAATAATTGATTTGAACAAGCTTTGGATATCTCAGTCTGAGAAACAGAAGTTTTCCATATGATGCTTTTTTTTTTTCCGTAAGGGCACTTTCAAGATGCTGCCAGCTGCAGGGAACATTTGATAATTTTTCTGAACATGGGCTATGAGTTGCTAGCAGTTAGCTACAGCTGTAAACTAAGTGGTAGATTCTGCCTGTACCAGACTGAAGGTGGGAAAGTGTGTGAGTTCCAAACAGCAAGGTGCAAGTGGAAGTCCCATAAATAGCGTTAATGTGTGCAACCTCCCTGCCTGTCTTCTGAAAGTGCCATCTCAGCGATGTGAGGCCTGGGCTTTAATGTGAATGTTGGCATTCATTGCTAGTCTAGGTTGTGAAATGTTTAGCAAGTGTACTCTTAGGAGTTTGCAAGTGTGTACTGTTTGTAGTATCTATCAGCTTCTGCCTGGAAATGTGTAACTCTAGTTAGGAGAACCAATAGGCCTGACTCACTGGACAACTTTATTATAAAAGGGGAAACTTTTTGTTTCTCTTAGTGCAGGATACAGAATTTAAGGGTAGAGTCTGTGCTGTTCCTGCAGCCAGGCCTCTTCCCAGTTGCCTGGAGAGTACCTGAGAAGGAATCCTAATAGGAGGATTTTTCTCCTGTCCAGCAGTGTAATTGCTTACGGTTTTCCCAGGCCTTACATTAACCCTCCCAATTAGTGGTTGACTAAACCTCTTTAAAACCAGTTACTATCTGCTTTGCGCTCTGGGTGGAGGGGATCTTACAGTTGGCTGTGTCTTCAGTGGCTGCTTCATACCATTGCTTCTTTCTGAGCTCTGGCATAGATAAGAACATATGGAAGAGCAAATGTTGCATACAGACCTGGAGAGGTACACCCAACAAACTCAGGTGTAGGAAGGGCTGTGTGCCACATTTAAAGGTAGACTTGCGGATTCATGAGTTCTTAAGACCAGTTCTTTCCTCAAGTGCGTTACCTGTTAATACGAGGCATGGGCTGAGTATAGTTGTTCATGTGCTTGTGTTCTGGCAAACCCCTTTAGTGTAAGGAATGCTGCAGATTGACCTTTGAGGTCACAAACTAAAAAAAAAGCAAGCTGTTTACACACCATGTACAATGATGGTTTTATAACCTGTTATTATGTTGGAGCTTCATATTGAGTAGATAGTAATGGCAAGTGATCTTTAACCTGGCCACCTTCCAAGTGAAGGACAGAGCCTACAGCAAGTCCTGCTCTGTGCTTAGACCAAAGAGGAGCAGAATAGGAGCAAGAAACTGTAATGGGTCTTGTTCGCTGTGGAGAAGGAAGTTTGAAACATGTTTAAATTCTATAGCAACCACTTCAGCCAGATGTTTGGGTAGCAGCAGGGTGACTGTGGCAGTCTTGAGAGGTTCCTTGAAAACAGCTGGTTAAACTTACAGGCATGAACTTGCTTGAAATGATTTAAAAATATTTGAGGTCTACTGCATAGAGAAAGAATGGTAAACCTTTGCAGTGTTGGATAAAAAAGTGTTCAGTAAATAAGGCATCAGTATTTGGTAACGAACACTGACGCTTTTGGCTTGCTGAAGTAATCTGCATCCTTCTTACCTGGCTCTGCTGCTTAAGACAAATGGAGAATAAGAGTTATCTCATGCAGGGAAGCCTTGATTTCACCATACCTGTGCTTCTCCATTTTGGTGTATACTACAAGCTGTAGTATCTTTCAAGTCCCCATCACTCCACTACTTTCTTAACCTTCCCTCTGTGTTAGATTAACTTAAAACAACTGGTGCATAGCAACTTTCATGTGTTACAGCCAGCTTGGCCTCAGTAAGTATTAAAAGACATCAATCTTGTTTCCACTTGTAAGTCAGTGAGCATTTCAGGGGAAGCAGTTCTTGGAAATGAAAACTTCAGGCTCTGTTAACGATGACCCTGGCACTAAATGGCTACATTTGCTGGCTCTGATTGCTTTTTCACAAGTATTTTGGCTCCGTTGCTTCTCCAGTCAAACTGGTATGAAGAAGTAGTAGTTTGGGAACAGTGATCTTGGGTGACGGTTGTGTTAGGAGGTGATCTTCATCTTTTTTGCTCTAATTTGTGATGTCATGTTGCGGACAGAGGAGCATTACAGCCTTGTTGATTGCTGCACTTTTTGGAGGTAGGGCATTAGGAGTGTGCTTGAAAAAACACATCTGGCCCTGTGGGGAATAGCAGTTTCTAGCATGATACAGAGGGTGGGACTATGTCAAACAGCATGACTAGAAGACAAAGAAGTTAAGCTGTTCATCACTGGTGGGAAGAAACCCGCCTCACATGCTCATAATAGCCCTAAGTCTTTGACTTTCTTTTTTTTTAAAGGCCAGCTAATAGAATGCAAAGGTACCCAATCCTCCTCTTATTAATCCACCATTGTTGGCTATGTTTGGTCATAACTTATTCTGGCTAACTGGTGCCTTGAAACTAAATAACTTCTAACTTGGAAACAGTGACTTTAACTCCTGTTAAAGTTGTGCTATTCAACACATGCAGAGAAGGGTCTGTCAGGGTGGAAGAGGGACAGGTGCATGTTAATTATTTTGGAGACTTCTTTTGAGGACCAGAATTGGTGGCTCAGTTCATTCAGAGAGTAGCATTCTGATTTGATTCGTTTGCCTTTGTTGTGTTTATCCAGATGATTTCGTGGAATATTTAAGACAACCTGGTTTGTATGTGAGGTTGGACAAACCTTTCATGGCATCCATGTTTCCAGTTTGGTCATTCAGAAGTGGATTGCATTTGCAAGGGCCACAGCTTCCTCTCTATGGGCTTAAAAAAAGTGCGTTTATTTAAGAGGTGTTTCTTCTTTACTATTTTTAAGTGCCTAATGGCATAACAAATGTTAGTATCATCTAAAATGGATGACAGAAAGGGGGAATGACTTCTGTGGAGTGCTAACAAGGGGAGAAATTGAGGTGCTTCCCTTACTTGCTCAGTGAAGGGTTGCTTGTTTCAGTCCAAGATCTGGGTTTTTGATCTTGGATTCAAATAGTTTCATACTTTTCAAAAGTTGTTAACAGTTTATTAACAGCTCGTTCTGTGCAAACTGCCTTATTGGCAGAAGGTGGGAGGAGGCTGTTTCTGAAGAAATCAAATGCTGGTGAAAAACTCTCTGAACTGAGATTGGTGTGGACTTGTGGGAGTGAGAGGGGAGCATTTGGATCTCTGTGAGGGCTCGAAAGCAAGGTGAAGCTTGACACAGCTGATAACATGTGTTATGTGCAGGACTCATTGTTGCTGTCCATAGCATCTCACTGAATGAGTATGAGTATGACCTGACGATGAGTATGTATGTGACAGCATACCTTACCAGCTATCAGGGATAGCAGCCATAGGAGTCACTGGAAATAAGATGCATCTCTCCTCTGCTTTCATTTGTGTTTCATTTTCCTTTCAAACATGTCAGACACTTGATGAGACAGATTTCTTCCACTACCTGTCTTGCTGAATTCCTATGTCTTTTGTCTTGCTTGGGTTCCTGTGGAGAACTGCTTGTGTGCACATCCTTCTCTTCAGCTCCCTGCTTGGTCCTTGGTGCTCTCTCCCAGAGAGCTGGGTGCACTTTGGTCACTAACTAGTCTTAGGAAAAAAACAAAAGCCCTTGCTTCTATCTGCATTCCTCTCTCTTCCTTATGAATGGTCCCATGTTCTACCTTTCCTGTCTTCTCCTTTGACTTTGTTACACCGTGCTTGACTGTTGCTTGGTTCCCTCTTGGTTGCACTGTACCTTCATCGAGCTCTTCAGCAGCCAGCCTGCTCCCTGGCAGTGCTCTGCAGTCACACCCCCTCATTGCACCTTCTTTCTTCTCCTGCTTATTAATCCTTATTCACATGATGTCATTACTATTTCTGTTCTGCTCTGCCTCTTTACATAATTTTTTTAAAATTATGAATAGCTATTGGCTGAAATAAGGAAGGATGAACTAATTTTGGTGTCTTTTATAAATACCTTATGTCAGTTCATGTAAAAACCAGGTGTTTTTACAGTCTGTTTGAGACCAAGTACAGATTGTTAGGGTTAGGAGGTTCTTCTGCAGCCTTGTTTGTTGAAGGTGCTCTGTCTTTGAAGTTTTCAACAGCTGCAAACCACCCAAGAGTGAACACTTACCTGGCTTCTCTTTGTAGCAAACTGCAGTATCATTCTGAGTTCAAAGAACCATTGATTGCCCTTTTGATCTTTATACTGCCTGGTTGCTGTTGCACTTGTGTGTCCTCTTTCATTTTACAAATAGAAAATATTATCTAAGTGTGATTAGGTGGCTGCTTTGAATTAATAATACTTTCCTTCCTTTTTTAACATAAAAAGACATCTTTGTGATTTTTTTGTTGTTTTTGTTTTGTTTTCAGCCCCATCTGTTTTGATATGATTGAAGAAGCCTACATGACGAAATGTGGACACAGCTTTTGGTAAGATTTTCTTTTTTTATTGCACAAAATGTCCATTTCTTACAGCATGTGAGGACTGATGTTGCTGTGAATCCATTACTACCAAATTTTTGTTACTCTTCTGTTTTCTGTCCCTACACTGGAGAAGGAGGTTGAAATAAAACTTTAAAAGATGGGTACCAGTTAGATTAAAAAAAAAGACTTCTTAGCATTTAGAACAAAAAATGTTGTGCTGCCATATTTCCTCTGTAAAGAAATAAAATGGTCATAAACTGCTGGTAGCATCTCCAGTACCCAGAGTGAGTCAATTTATCTCTATTGGAAATGGAAGGTATCTGTTACCACCTGAAGCAGTGGGTCCTGCCTCTGTGTGGAGGTCATGGGAGTGAGTGCTGGCGTTGAGAGGTCCTCCTTGCCTTTGTACAAGACCATATACCATTCGAAGTGGCTTGCACATTGTCTGTTGCAATTCTCTTAAACTTCTTAAGAGGGAATATGCTTCAGGTTTGTTTCTGTTGTGTTGAATTGGCCAAAGGTTCACTTATTTTTATGTGTGTTATCTCTGGCTGTTATGAGGAGCACATGTTTCATGGAGAAGTACAAGAACCCTTCAGGGGCAGGTGTGGAACTATCTGCTCCTCCTGCTCTCAACTAGGGATTGGAATAAATATTGAACCATGATGTTTTAATGTTCTGGGTATGTTACACTCTTACAGTGTCTATTAACTAGAAATAAATCACCTATGTTTTACAAGAACTAATGTTTTAGTAGCATAAAGCACTTCCTCAAGCAGCAGATTGAGTTAACTTTCAGAAATGTTTTTACCTGCAACAGGTAAGGTAACAGCTGTTTTGTGCCCTCCGTGGTAACACTTATACCTGTGGTCTGTAACTTTTTTAAGAGTCAAAGATGAGAAACATTCAAATATCTTTATTTAGAAAGAACAGAGCAATGTTGTCACATGATGTCTTTACCAGCAGTCAACATGAAGCTAGGTTCTTAGTGAGATGCTTAAACTTGATGCTAAAGTGCATCTTGTAGTTGTTCTATCCCTCAAGTAGCTAACAGCTCAATAAAGAGCACCTCCAAAGTCACTTCTGGTGACAACAACAGCCGGGGGTGGTGGGAAATACGAGAAATTGGTGAAGGTGTTTCTTTTGTGCATTTTGGGTAACTGAGCACAGTAGCTTTTGCTTGGTAAGTATTTGGCTAATCTAGAAGAGTAGCTTCTGAATAATGCAGTCTGTTTCTTAGCTCTACCTGTGGAAGAGGGGTATAAATTTAAGATGGAAGTGTGCCTGAAGTATCCATGTTGCCACAATCCTCAGGGAAATAAGAGTGAAGTACTTAAATACCTTTTGTAACCCTTGCCAAGAAACTTTGCTGTCTTTCTGCTGTAGCACGCTCTGAGTTAATATTGGAACATTTTGACTCCACTGTAGGATCTTGGCAATACAGCTGTTTGCTGGCAACACAGAGTACATGTTATCTAAGGTTGATATTATTTACCTTGTGCTTATGTTTTGTTCCTTCATGTTTGCTCACTTGTTTTGTTTCTTGTTTTTTATGTTTTTAAACAGCTATAAATGTATTCACCAGAGCTTGGAGGACAATAACAGATGTCCCAAATGCAACTATGTTGTGGACAACATAGATCATCTTTATCCCAACTTCTTAGGTGAGCTCTAGGCTTGCTTGCATGAGAAACATCTTAGTTGTTAAGGAAGGCAGACACTTCTAAATTTGTCCTATAAATAACCAGCTTCTGGATATTGAAAATAAAAGCCAAACATCAGTCTTTTGGTCAACTGTGGTTATT